>MDKH01081151.1:0-17606 GCA_005239495.1 Nicotiana undulata
TGCAGTTTAACTGTTTTATGATTGTTGAGGTTTACATGGTTGTTTGGTTTCAATTGATTGTTGACAATTATTGTGGCAAGTGTATTAAAAGTGTTGGTTGTTCTTTTGATTTTATCATGGTACACAAAGACTGAGCTGGGTTGACAGCGTTACGGTGTTTACATATATTCTAGTTGGTTTTATTGTTAAATGATATTTGTCGAAGCTTACGAGCTATACTATTTTTTATTTGAAATTTATTGAAATAAAAGTATTGTGAAAGGTTTGGCTTGAAGTGTGAAAGTTTTTGATGAATAAAAAATTAGTGTGATATGGGGGTTGTGATAAGGTGTTGTGATAAGGGTGGATAATTGATAGTGATATTGTGAATAGGTGGGATCGGGTTGCACGATGCAACAAGACAATGATAAGGGAGAATATGCATGTTTTACTATTTATAAAATAAAGGCTAGAACACTCATTGTTTTATTGTCATTATTTCATACTCTGCTTTTACTATTATTTTAAAATGAAACTTGTTCTGTTTAAAATTTGCGAGACATAAATATTGTGAAAGGCTTTGACTTGAAAGGCGGTAATAAGGGGGAAGTGATAAGGGTGGATAATTGATTGTGATACGGGTGAATAAATTGATCGTGATATGGATGAATAAATTGATATGATATGTCTGGTGGGATCGGGTTGCACGCCGCAACAAGGAGCAATAAGGGAAGACTATTATATTTTTAATGATTTTCAAAGAAAAACCAAGACTTGAAAACTACCATTTTATATTACTATTTTTCATAGTTTGGCACTACTTTTATTTAAAGTTAAAGTTTGAAAACTTGGAAATCATTTGAGAGGTTGTTATAGCTGAGGCCTGGAAAAGGCGGCTGAGTTATTTCATTGTTGTTGTAGTACTTAATTATTTGTTTAGATTTCCTTCTTGCTTTATATTTATTGTCTCAGTTATATTTTTCTTGTTCGTGTAGAATTGTTTGTTGCGTTATTGTATATACTATTGTCACAGGTTATATGTTGTTAATGCCCCGTCGTAGCCTCGTCACTACTTCGTCGAGGTTAGGCTCGGCACTTACTCAGTACATGGGCTCGATTGTACTGATACTACACTCTGCACTCTTTTGTGCAGATCCAGGTATCGACCAACAATAGAGACATTTAGAGCGGCTATTCATTTATTCGGAGACACGAGGTATATCTGCCGGCGTTCGCAGATCCCAAGAGTCTTCTCCTATTTTTATAAAATTGTTTTATTATATTCGGAACAGTTACACTATTTCTTTCAGCCCATTATTTGTAGTGTTCTTTAGTAGTTCGTGAATTGTGACACCAGACCCTGGGTAGTTCTACAGTTACTTATATAATTAGTTCGTGGCTCGGTTTGTTTAAGTGTTAATTATTTTATGTTTGGAATTATTCTTTGAAAGTCCGTAGCTTAAGTTTATTTTATAATTGTTTATTATGTTTAAATGGATAATCAAAGCTAAATAGCTAATCAAACTGTAACATTGGCTTGCCTAGCAAGTGTGGTGTTAGGTGCCATCACGATCCCTAAGGTTGGGAATTTGGGTCGTGACAGGATCGCAACTCAATTAAATCCTTGTGAACTTTGAAATCTCCAACTTCTACATTCGATGCCGAAACCTACCAAATCACATCCGTTTAACCCCAAATTTTGCACACAAGTCATATTCGACATTACGGGCCTACTCCAACTTCTGTAATCGGAATCCGATCCCGATATCAAAATTTCAACTTCCGGTCGAACTTCTCAAAAACCATCAAATTTCTAACTTTAGCCAAATGACTCCAAAATGACCTACGGACCTCCGAATTTACTTTCGATCGCGCTCCCAACACCAGAATCGCCATACGGAGCTATTCCCAGACTCGGAATCCCAAACGGACATCAATAACACTGAAATGCCCCTTAACCCAGACTTATGAAATTCTTCTAAAATGCTAACTTCCACCATATGCGCTGGAATGCTCCCGGGTCGTCCAAAGCCCGATCCAAACATATGCCTAAGTCCGAAATCATCATACGAACCTACTAGAACCTTTGAATCCCGATTCCGAGGTCGTTTACTCAAAAATCCAATCTTAGTCAATTCTCCAACTTAAGGCTTCCGAAATGAGAAGTTTTCTTTCCAAATTGACTCCGAACTTCCCGAAATTCAATTCTGACCACGCCTACGAGTCATAATACCTTAAATGAAGCTGCTCATGGCCTCAATTTCTGAACGACGGGCTAGATCTCAAAAAGACTGGTCGAGTCGGTACAATAGTAACAGGTAAAGAAAACAGGAAATGAAAGTAAAGCAGTTAATTTATGAAAATGAATTCAAACCTCACTATCAGAAAGCCCAGAATAACAGACCTCGTAATCTCATATAAAAATACTAAAACTAACACAACAACAACAACAAGTACAACACTCACAATTCGTTGGGGCGCGCAACCTGATCTCACCGTAACATCCTATATTAATATCTAGTATCACATTTACAATCCATTGTGGCGCGCAACCCGATCCTACCACATCATCATTTATCAATATAATAATTGTCCCTTATTCCACCATAGCATCATTAATCAATATCAAGTATCACATACATTATTCATCGCGGCACGCAACCTGATCCCACCATATCATCATTTATCAATATCAAGAGTTCTCCATTATTCCACCGTCTCAATTAATCATCTTTCAGTTTCTGTTGCAACATGCAACTCGATTCCCAATAAATTTCAGATAACATCACAATTAAAAAATCAGATTTTAGCGACAAACAAATTATGTAGCTAAACAGAAACATTTGTCGCTAATCTCATTTAGTGACGGATTAGCAATAGATTATCAAGAAAATCTGCCAGCTACGAGCGTTTTAGCGACAGATTAGAGACGACATTCGTAGCTAATTTTATTTTTTTGTAGTGCATAAACAATCCAATAACTCAATTTACAAGGATTTCTACATCAAAGAGTATGAGTGCAAGGAAATAAAAGACCATGTAATTATCAAAGGATGCAACAAATACAACAAAAATAATAGGACAAGTAAAGCATGCGACAATTAAGGTGTAAAAGTAAAACAATTAAGGCAAGTAGCAAATAAGCACAAAGCCATGGAAGGGACGAACAATTCAATACAAGAATAATTAAAATGACAAGTAACAATTACGACGTAGAAGTCTAATAAAGCATGTAACAATTAAGGCATGGAGTAAGATAATTCATGAAATAACGTGAAAACGTGAAAACAAATATCTTGATGGCGTATGTACATTCATCACCTCGCATATAAGCCATTTTCTCACATAATCCACACAATACATAGTTCACAAATTCCTAATTCCCTCAAGTAAAGGTTAGATCCAACACTTACCTCACTCCACAATCAAATCAAAGCTAAATTGAGGCCTTTCTTCTAGAATTAGCCTCCAAATTAATAAAATCTAACCAAAATCGACTTAATATCATCAAACAATGCTAGGGAAACCAACTACAATAGACAAAGCTAAGACCTTTACACTTTTCCCAAATAAAAAAAGTCAACATGGGGCCCGCTCGCTCAAAACCGGGTCCAATGGTAGATTCCGACTAGCCATGACCCCACGAGTTCATGTATGTGATTAGTTTCAAAATCCGAGTCCAAATCTGCTCACAAAACTCAAATTCTTTTTTTTTTTCAAAATTTGACAAAGTTTCACAAATTTCACTTTGATTCACATGATTTTGATGTTAAAATCTAAGATATATTGATGGAATAAGATCATAAATAGATTAGAACAACTTACCCAAAGTTTGTAGGTGAAAATCTCTCTTCAAATTCGCCTCCTACCGAGTCTAGGGTTCCAAAATATGAAAATGAGGTTAAAACCCCGTTCCTCAGCTTTTTGTCCAGTTGCAGGTGTCGCAAATGCGAAGAAATCATCGCAAAAGTGAGCACCCACATCCTTGATATCATCTCAAATGCGACGACTGGTTCGTAAATGCGAACAATGGATCTAAGCAAAAGCGATCAAAATGATCGCAAATGCGATCACTGCTAAATCCAGGCCACATTCGCAAATGGAAACAGTGGGTTCACAAATGCGACCCAAACAGACTCTGCCATATGTCGCAAATGCAACCTCCCACCTCACATTTGCGAGGCATGCAGTACTTGCTCACAATAGCAACACTAAAACTCTCCCACACACTCTAAAATGCGTCTGAAACTCACCCGAGCCCTTAGGGATCCAAACAAAACATCAACACAAGTCTAAAAAAATCATACGAACTTGCTCGTGCAATTAGAACACCTAGAACTACGATTCAGATATCAAAATGCATGAATTTTCAAAGAAACTTAAGAACTTTCAAATTTTTAACCGAGCGTCCGAATCATGTCAAATCAACTCTGTGTTGAACCAAATTTCACACACAAGTCAATAATAGTAAATTGAACCTATACAAAGTCCTGAAACAGAAATTTGAACCTGGTAGCTATAAAGTCAACCTACGGTCAAATTACTAGTTCTTTAAACCTTTAAATTACTAGTTCTCAAAAAATCTCGTTAAATCAAGTTCGGGACTTTCGAATCCAATTTCGGGTATATGCCCAAGTACCAAATCACGATATGGACCCACCACGACTGTCAAAATATTAATCCGGATCCGTTTACAAAAAAATGTTAATCGTAGTAACTCAATCCCTTTTAAGGCAAAAAATGACATTTTCTTCAATATTTTTACATAAGGACTTTACAGAACAAGACACGGACAACGCAGGAAATTCAAGGAACACTAAACGGATCAAATAGAGGTCTCGAAAAATGAAAAAAAAGGATTAAACTCAAAATGACCTGTCATGTCGTCAGATTCTCCGTCTCTAAAACAAACGTTCGTCCTTGAACGGACATAGAAAAGTACCTGGACTAGTGAAAAGGTGTGAGTATCTACTCCGCATATCGGACTAAGACTCCCACGTAGTTGCCTCGATCGCCTGACCTCTCCACTGCATGCGAGCTGAATGATAACTCTTAGACATCAACTTTCAGACCTGTCGGGCTATAATGGCCACCGACTCCACCTCATAAGTCAAATCCTTGTACAATTATGATGAGCTGAAATCTATTACAAAGGACGGATCATCATGATACTTCCAGAGCATAGACACATGGAACACGGGATAGACTGTTGATAAGCTAGGTGGCAATGCAACTTGTAGGCCACCTTACCCATTCTCTCAAGAATCTCAAAAGGTCTGATATACCTAGCGTTCAACTTCCCATTCTTTCTGAACCTCATCACACCCTTCATGGGTGATACCCGAAGAAAAAACCTCTCCAACCATAAATTCAACATCATGAACTCTATGATCGACATAACTTTTCTGCCTAGACTGGGCTGCGCAAAGTCGATGCTGAATCATCTTGACCTTTTCCAAGTCATCCTGGACCAAATTGGTACCCAACAATCGATCCTCTCTCGGATCAAACCAACCAACTGGCTAACAACAACGTCTCCCGTATAATTCCTCATAGGGATCCATCTGAATACTAGATTGGTAGTTTTTGTTGTAGGCAAACTCCGCAAGTGGAAAACACTGATCCAACGAAACTTTGAAATCCATAACGCAGGCGCGAAGCATATCCTTCAGTATCTGAATGGTGCGCTCGGACTCACCGTCCATCTGGGGGTGAAATGTTGTACTCAACTCAACCCGTGTGCCTGACTCACATTGTACGGCCCTCCAGAAATGTGATGTAAAGTGTATACCCCTATCAGAAATGATGGACACCGCCACACCGTGAAGATGAACGATCTTGCGGAATGTAGATCTCACCCAACCGCTCTGAAGAATAGGTAACTGCTACTGGAATGAAATGTGCCTACTTGGTCAACTTTTCCATAATAACCCATACAACGTCGAATTGTTTCAAGTTCGTCGGAGCCTAACAACAAAATTCATGGTAATACGCTCCCACTTCCACTCGGGAATCTCGAGCTTCTGAAGCAAACTTCCATGCCTCTGATGCTCGTACTTTACTTGCTGACAAGTTTAACACCCAGCCACATATGTAACTATATCCTTCTTCATCCTTCTCCACCAATAATGTTGCCTCAAATCCTTATACATCTTGGTAGCACCCGGATGAATGGAATACAACAACTTCTAGGATTCCTCAAGAATCAACTCACGAAGTCCATCCACATTGTCGACATAAATCCGACCTTGCATCTGCAACACCCCATCCTTTCCAATAGTAACCTACTTGGAACCACTATTCCGCACTGTGTCCTTAAGGGAAAACCAAAAGGGTCAGCATACGGAAGCTCTCTCATGGGCTCATACAAAGAAGAGCGAGAGACCATGCATGCTAGTATATGACTAGGCTCCGAAATATCTAACCTCACGAACTAATTGGCCAAGGCCTGAACATTTGATGCTAGCGGTCTCTCACCAACTAGAATATACGCAAGGCTACCCATACTCACAACCTTTCTACTAAAGGCATCGGACACCACATTGGCCTTCCTGGTATGATAAAAAAAAAGGCGATATCATAGTCTTTCAACAGCTCCAACCACCTCTGCTGCCTCAATTTGAGATTCTTTTGCTTAAACAAATACTATTGACTCTGATGATTCGTGAACAATGGCTGCCAACTCTAATTCATAAACATGGTAATTAATCTCATAAACCTTCAACTGTCGCGATATATAAGCGATCACCCTGCCATCATGCATCAATACTACACTAAGCCCAATACGCGATGCATCACAATACACCCTGTAGGATCCTGAACCTGTGTGTAACAGTAACACTGGCGCCGTAGTCAAAGAAATTTTGAGCTTCTGAAAGCTCAATTCACACACATCTGACCACCTAAATAGAGCATACTTTTGGGTCAATCTAGTTAATGGGTCTTCTATGGATGAAAACCCTCCACAAACCGGCAATAATAACCCGCTAAACTAAGGAAACTCCAAATCTCTGTAGCTAAAGTAGGTCTAGGTCAGTTCTGAACCGCCTCAATCTTCTTGGGATCCACTTTTATGCCATGGACTGATACAATATGACCCAAAAAAGCGATCGAGTCCAACCAAAGCTCACACTTTGAAAACATGGCATATAACTGACTATCTCTTGAAGTGAAGTACAACTCGAAGATATTGCTCATGCTCCTCTCGACTGCAGGAGTAGATCAAGATATTATCAATGAATTCACAAATGAAACCAAATATGGCTTAAATACTGGTTCATCGAATCCATGAATGTTGCTAGGAATTCGTCAACCCAAATCACATCACTAGGAATTCATAATGTTGATACCGATACCGAAAAGTTGTCTTAGGGACTTTCAATGCCCTAATCTTCAACTGATGGTAGCTAGACCTCAAATAAATCTTCGAAAACACTTTGACACCCTGAAGATGATCAACTAAGTCGTCAATCCTCGGCAATAGATACTTGCCTCGGCAATAGATACTTGTTCTGGACACTGACTTTGTTCAATTTCTGATAGTCTATACACATCCTCATCGAACCATATTTCTTCTTCACGAAAAACACGGGCGCATCCCAAGGCGAGACACTGGGTCTAATGAATCCCTTATCAAGTAGAAATTGCAACTGCTCCTTCAGTTCCTTCAACTCAAGAGGGGCCATACGGTATGGTGGAATAATAATGGATTGAGTGCCCGGGGCCAAATCAATACAGAAGTCAATATCTCTATCGGGTGGCATCCCCGGCAGATCTATTGGAAACACCTCTAGAATCTCACGCACAACAAGTACCGAATCCATGGAAGAAACCTCCGCAATAGAATAGCGAATATAGTCCACGTAATCTAGAATCCCTTATCGACCATACGCCGAGCCTTCACATAAAAAATAACCCTACTGGTAGAATGACTTGGAGTCCCTCTCCACTCTAATCGAGGAAACACCCGCGTGTCTAGGGTCACTGTCTTGGTATGAAAGTCCAATATATCATGATAAGGTAACAACCCATTTATGCCCAAAATAACATCAAAATCTACCATATCAAGAAGTAGAAGATCTACACTTGTCTCAAGACTCCCAATGGTAATCATACACGAGCAATAGACACGGTTTACAAAAATAGAATCTCATACATGTGTGAACACATACACAGGAGCACTCAAAGAATCACAAGGCACAACCAGATATGTAGGAAAATAGGATAACACGTAGGAATAAGTAGAGTCTGGGTCAAACAAAACTGAAGCATCACTATGGCAAACTAGAACAATACCTGTGATAACTATGTCATATGACTCGGCCTCATATCTAGCTAAGAATGTATAAAAATAGGGCTAGGCCCCACCACACTGACCTACGCCTCTCGGACGATCTCTCGCTTCCCTGCCTCCACCTCTAACTGCTTGACCTCAACCTTTAATGGCCTAACCTCCACCTCTAGTAGTTTGACCCCTGCCTTTAGCTGGCTGAGCAGGCAGTGAAGCAACCGGTACCGGAACCATGGCATGAGAACTCTGTTGTGGCATGCTACTCAACAATCTAGGACAGTACCTCCTGATGTGGCCTGTACTCGCACACTCAAAACACCATTCCGGCTCCGATGGCTGTTGAAGCTGAAACTGACCCGAATGGGTCAGATAACCACGGTGGTAGATCTGGATCAGGGGCGCACTAATAGGAGCCGATGGTGAACTTTAGGCTAGATGTCTAGGATGAGATACATAAGAATTACAACTACTCGAAACATCATGGGATGCCTCAAGCATTGATTGAAATGGTCTAGGAGGATGGCCTCTACCAAAAGTACCTATGCCTCTAATCAGACACTAACCCCCTCTCCTGACCACGAACCATTTCAATCTGTTTAGCAATCTCTATGGACCTATAGAAAGAAATATCATCTCTGGTCTCCTTGTCCATCTGTAGTCTGCTGCTAAAAGTGAGTCTATCAATGAATCATCTCACTCTCTCCCTCTAAGTAGGGATCAAGATAACTCCATAACAAGCTAGGTCCACAAATCGAGTCTCATACTGGGTGACGGTCATGCCACCCTGCTAAAGGTGCTCAAACCGACTGTAATACTCCTCCCTTAGAGTGAAAGGAATGAACTTCTCTAGAAATAGCAGTGAAAACTGATCCCTGATGAGTAAAGGCAAACCGCCTGGTCTAGTCAACACTTAATCTTTCCACCATCTCTTGGCAAAATAGCTCATCTGGAACACTGCAAAGTCGACCCCATTGGTCACAACAATGCCCATGTTACGCAACACCTCATGGCAACAGTCCTAGTAATCATATGGGTACTCAGAAGGTGCACCGCTAAAATGAACATGAAAGAGCTTGGTAAACTTATCCTGCCTTATCAAGAACTCGGAACACATAGCGGGCATGTCCCCGGCATGTGCAATAACCGGCTAAATACCCAAACTGGCTGGGTTGTTGGAGTCTGATATAGGGGAATTACCTGCTCCAGGGTGTGAGTAGTGGGAGTATGTTCTCCTCCCTCATCCTGAGAGACGCCGGTGCCACCGAAAATGCACCGGTATGGGACACAAGCTCCATAAGGCCCACTAAGCGAACTAGAATGTTCTGAAGCACTGGAGTGGCTATGAAACGCTCCGGGACCTGAGCTAGGACCTCCTCCTCATTTTTAGTCTGAGTCTCTATTGTAGGTGCTGCTCTGCCATGGCCTTTGGCTCATCCTCGGCCTCTACCCCTAGTTGTGGATGCAATTGGGGCCTTCGGCTCCTGTCCGATTGTAGATGTTATGCGTATTCTCGCCTCTGTGAAAGAACAAAAATGGAATTGTTCAATCATCAATGATACAATAAAATCGCACAATAGAGAATAAGGAAGTGAATTTTTTCCTAAACTCCATAGCTTCTTGAAGATAAATACAGACGTCTCCGTACCAATTCTCCACACTCTACTAAGCTTGCTCATAACTTGTAAGACCAACGCAACCTGGTTCTCTGATACCAACTCATCACAACCTCGAATTCCCACCCTCGGGATTGTGATGGAGCTTAACATTTTATCTGATAGGCAAGACAACGTTAACTATGATTATTAACCATTTTTAAAAATCAAAATCAATTTAGCACAATAAAACTGAATAGTCTGAAATAAGGTGATAAATTAATAAATGACGAAATCCAAATACAATCCCAATATTGGTGTCACAAATGCATGAGTGTCTAGAGTACTACAAATAATAGTTCGGATAAAAACATAACTGTCTGAATCAAAATAAACATCTAAAATGGTATAAAAGGGGACTTCAGGGCTGCGAACGTTGTGCGGCTATACCTCAAGCCTCCGCCAGTAGCTACATCTGGGTGACCTCACTAAACGAAATAGGGACCAACTTCGGTATCTGCACAAGACGTACAGAGGGTAGTGTCACGACCCAAATCCTAATTCAGGTCGCGATTGCGCCCAACCGCGGGGTTAGGCAAGCCAATACGAAACACACTAGGTGTTACCCTTCCCCTTTTTAGTTAACAAATCAACAACTACCAATTTTAAACAGAACAAGCAAAAAAATCGGCCTGACACCGTAGTAAAGCATAATAAAGGCCTGGCCAAGCTAAGGCTTATACATAGATGTACAGCCCTATATCCCAAAATATACACTACGTGTGTGCCAGAAACTAGTGTCACGAGTACCACGGGCAACTACTAAATATACAATAACTGAAATATATATACAAAGCCTCAGTCTGAACAAAAGACGGAGGAAATATGACAAGGAAACTCCAGGGTGCTGCCAGGAAGTCGCACAGAAGGACAGCTCACCGTGAGGTATAGCCACTCGGTAAATATCTAGCACTGGACTGATAATCAGACGGACCAGCCTCCGGACCTGCACAATCAAGTGCAGAAAGAAAGGAAAGTGCAGCATCAGTACATACATAAATATGTACCCAGTGAGTATCCCGTCTAATCTCTAAGAAGTAGTGACGAGAGGTCGACTCGATACTCACTAAGGTCCAGCAGTAAAAAAAGTAAGCAGGACTTAAGGAAAACTGTAGGCAAGTAAAACAAATAATCAAGTATATCGATATCCAGCATCAAATAACAATCTCAAATCAAACAAGTTTGATATCCGTCGTGGCGTACGGCCCGCTCCCATATGGTACTCACTCACATCGCTCCGCTGTGGCGTACGGACCGATCACATCCTATAAATCTTCGCAGTGGCGTACGACCCGATCCCACCCTGTAGTCTCAATCTCGCCGTGGCATACGGCCCGATCCCACCATGTAGTCTCAATCTCGCCGTGGCGTACGGCGCGATCCCACCCTGTAGTCTCAATCTCGACGTGGCATACGGCCCGATCCCACCATGTAGTCTCAATCTCGCCGTGGCGTACGGCCCGATCCCACCCTGTAGTCTCAATCTCGCCGTGGCGTACAGCCCGATCCCATAATATACTCTCTCATCACTCTGCCGTGGCGTACGGCCCGATCCCACAATATAATCAATCATCACTCTGTCGTGGCGTACGGACCGATCCCATCCCGTGATTCTCTTATCACACTTAAATCAAGCCAAGTATCACAACGTTCAAATACAACAATACCAATCACACAAGTATACAAGTCATATTTATGCTACAACAGGAAAGAAACAATGAACATACCGTGTCCTAACTACCCGGACGAAGCAATAATAGCCATTACGTACGGACTCTCATCACTCGGTGCGTACGTAGCCCCCAAACAAGTTCACATAGAAATTAAGGTTGCCTAGAGGTACAATTCCCTCTTACAAGGTTAGAAAGGAGACTCACCTCGATGAAGCACTCCTCGGACAATGACCGGATCAAGAACGCGCACGAAACTCCGGAACTACCCTCGACGGCTCGCAACTAGCCAAACATAGCATCATTGAATCAATTTATGCTCCAAGAATAAAAATTAACAAGAAATTCCAAAATATAGTGTTCTTGAAGGTTTTTGAAATTTTGACCCCGGGCCCATGCGTTCGGATTTTGAAAATTCTCGAAGGAATGAATTACCCGAAGCCTAAGGATCGTAATTACCTAATTTATTTAGGAATTCATGGCTAAAAAGGGATAATTCACTAATTATCAAAGCCCTAGGAATTTCTACCCAATTTTTCCCATGATTTTGATATTTTTAAGAACAAAGTTAGTTGAATTCCATGAAAAATTGATAATTTAGAGAAGAAGTCACTCACCTTAGATGATAGTGGCTTTGGACAGCCATTTCCCCCAGCTCTAAGATGCTTCAATGGAGTTTGGAAATTGGAAATGAGGAAGAAAGCCCGTAATTGGGCATTTAAATGCTGCCCAGGAAAACCTTCACTGCGATCGCGGCATCAGTCCTGCGATCGCGGAGAACAAATGACCTTGGCCCTCGAGAAGCACTATGCGATCGCATAGATGGGGTCTGCGATCACGGAGGGTGGGGAGGTAGGCTTATGTGATCGCAGGAGTGAGGTCTGCGACCACAGAGAGGAACAGGCAGTAGGGGGGTAGGTGACTTGTGTGATCGCAGGAGTGAGTCTGCGACCGCAGAGGGTTGGGGAGGGGACCATATGCGATCGTGGAGTGATGTTTGCGATCGCAGAGGACATTAGATGGCCCAGCATAATTACTTCTCTGTGATCGCATCCCTGCTTCTGCGATCGCAGAGAAGGAAACCAGACAGAAAATTCCAGTTTTTCTAACTTAGCTCCCGGGGATCTAAAACACCCCCGGGACCCCGTTCAAAAGCAACGGCAAGTCTTTTTTCATGATACGGACTCGCTCGAACTTCCGGAACATGAAAAACAACAACGGAACTCAAAATTCAACCCCAAAACCAAATTAATCAAACTTAAGAACTTTGAAATTCTAGAATTCATTACATTGCGCTGAACGGGTCTATACTACTTGTAATGACACCAAATTTTGCAGACAAGTCATAAATGACTATACGGAAATATTGCTGGTCTCGAAATTCCATTCGGACCTCGATAGCATGAAGTCCCATCCCATGCAAAATTCTAAACTTAAGGAAATCCTGATTTCCATTTCGGGCGCTGAAATGCTCCCGGGTAATCACAAACCCAAGCCGAACATACGCCCAAGTCCGAAATCACTGTACGGAGCTACTGGAGCTGTCAGAACTCGATTCCGAGGTCGTTTGCTCAAAATGTTGACCGAAGTCAAACTTGGCCAAATAGGCCAGCCTTAAGGAACCAAGTGTTCCTAAACCATCCAAATCATTCCCAAATCCCGAACCACCCGCTCCCGCGAGTCATAAAGCACGAATAGCCGCTATGGAAGGTTTCATTTAAGGAAACAGGATCCTAATACGCAAAATGACCGGCTAGGTCGTTACATTCTCCCTCTCTTAAACAAACGTTCATCCTCGAGCGGGACCAGAATCGTACCTGGAGGGTTGAATAGTTGTGGATATCTGCTCCGCATGTCCTGCTCGGACTCCCAAGTCGCCTCCTCAACTGGTTGGCCCCTCCACTGGACCTTAATCGCAAAAACTGCCTTAGACCTCAACTGGTGGTCCTGCCTATCAATAATGGCAATTGGCTCCTCCTCGTAGCCCAACTTCTCATCTAACTGAATAGTGTTGTAATCAACCACGTGTGAGAAATCGGCATGATATTTCCGAAGCATGGAAACATGAAAAACTGGGTGAAGTCCTGATAAGGCTGGAGGCAAAGCAAGCTCATAAGCAACCTCTCCAACCCGCTTCAACACCTCGAAAGGACCTATAAACCTGGGGCTCAGCTTGCCTTTCTTCCCAAATCTCATAATGCCCTTCATCGGCGAAACCTTCAACATAACCTTATCTCCCTCCATGAATGCTACATCACGTGCCCGCTGATCTGCGTAGCTCTTCTGCCTAGACTGTGCTGTACGAAGCCTTTCCTGAATAATCTTCACCTTTTCCAAGGCATCTCTCACCAGATCTGTACTATATAGCTTGGCCTCGCCAGGCTCAAACCACCCAATCCGAGAACGACATCGCCGACCATATAAAGCCTCGAATGAAGCCATCTTGATGCTGGACTGATAACTATTATTGTTTGCAAACTCCGCAAAAGGCAAGAACTGATCCCACTGACCCCCAAAATCAATCACACAGGCCCTGAGCATATCTTCCAGAATCTGAACTTTACGCTCTGACTGGCCATCAGTCTGAGGGTGAAATGCTGAGTCGAGGTCTATCTGAGTACCCATCTAGCTGTGCAAGGCTTTCCAGAAATGCGAAGTGAACTGAGGACCCCGGTCTGAAATGATAGACACTGGCACACCATGCAACCGGACTATCTCACGAAGGTAAATTCGAGCCAGCCTCTCTGTAGTGTAAGTAGTAGCCACAAGAATAAAATGTGCCGATTTGGTCAATCTATCCACAATGACCCAAACCGCATCAACCTTCCGCAAAGTCCGAGGCAACCCAACCACTAAGTCCATAGTGATACGCTCCCATTTCCGCTGAGGAATGGGAATCTGCTGGAACAAGCCTCCTGGCCGCTGATGCTCGTACTTAACCTGCTGACAATTAAGACACATGGTGTCATGATGAACAATGTCCTTCTTCATCCGCCTCCACCAGTAGTGCTGCCTCAAATCACAATACATCTGCGTCGCTCCTGGGTGAATAGAGTACCGAGAACTGTGCGCCTCTGCTAGAATCCTTTCCCTCAGGCTATCAATATCAGGAACACACAATCGCTCTTGGAGCCACAGAACACCATCCTCGCCTAAAGTAACCTCCTTGGCCCTGCCCTGGACCACTGTATCCCTAAGCTCTGCTAGACGTGGATCATCAAACTGTCGAGCCTTTATCTCTCCCAACAATGAAGACTGAGCTACCACATGAGCTAAAACTCGACGAGGCTCTGAAAGGTCAAATCTTACCAAACAGTTGGCCAAGGACTGAATGTCCAAGGCTAAAGGCCTCTCCTCAGCTGAAATGTAGGCCAAACTACCCATGCTAGTTGCTCGCCTGCTCAAAGCATACGCAACTACATTTGCCTTGCCCGGATGATACAGAATAGTGAGATCATAGTCCTTCAATAACTCAAGCCACCTTCGCTGCCTCAAATTAAGGTCCCTCTGCTTAAGCAGGTACTGCAGGTTGCGGTGGTCAGTATAGACCTCACAAGATACACCATATAGATAATGTTTCCATATATTCAAAGCATGAACAATCGCCGCCAACTCCAAATCGTGCACAGGGTAATTCTTTTCATGAACCTTCAGCTGGCGTGAAGCATAAGCAATAACCCTGCCATCCTGCATCAACACACATCCTAGCCCGACGCGTGAAGCGTCGCAATATACGGTATACACCCCTGACTCTGAAGGCAAGGAAAGAACTGGTGCTGAAGTCAATGCTAATTTGAGCTTCTGAAAGCTCGCTTCACAATCATCGGACCACTGAAATGGAACATTCTTCTGAGTCAATCTAGTCAATGGAGAGGCAATAGAAGAGAATCCTTCCACGAAATGACAGCAATAACCTGCTAGGCCCAGGAAACTCCTGATCTCTAAAGCTGAAGTAGGACGTGGCCAACTTTGCACTGCCTCAATTTTCTGCGGATTAACCTTGATACCCTCACCGGACACCACATGCCCCAGAAATGCCACAGACTCCAACCAGAACTCACACTTGGAGAACTTAGCATAAAGCTTCTGTTCTCGCAAGGTCTGAAGCACAACTCTCAAATGCTGCTCATGCTCACCCAAGCTCCATGAGTAAATCAATATATTATCAATAAAAACAATCACGAATGAATCAATATACGGTCTGAATACCCTATTCATCAAGTCCATAAAGGCTGCTGGGGCATTAGTCAAGCCAAAGGACATCACTAAGAACTCATAGTGGCCATATCTGGTGCGAAATGCAGTCTTCGGGACATCAGAAGCCCGAATCTTCAACTGGTGATAACCTGACCTCAGATCAATCTTAGAGAACACACGAGCACCTTGTAGCTGATCAAACAAATCATCAATGCGCGGCAGAGGATACTTGTTCTTGATGGTCACTTTATTCAACTGGTGGTAGTCAATACACATCCGCATAGACCCATCCTTCTTCTTCACAAATAGGACTGGAGCACCCCACGGCGACACACTTGGCCTAATAAATCCCTTGGCCAACAACTCCCCAAGCTGCTCCTACAGTTCCTTTAGCTCCTTAGGAGCCATCATTAAGGAGGAATGGAAATAGGCTGAGTATCTGGAGCCAGATCAATGCGGAAATCTATATCTCGATCTGGAGGCATGCCTGGAAGATCTTAAGGAAACACATCAGGAAACTCCCGAACGACAGGCACTGAATCAATGGTAGGAGACTCGGCGGTGGTGTCCCGCACATAATCAAGATAAGACAGACACCCTTTCTCGACCATATGCCGAGCTTTCATGAAGGAAATGACCCGGCTGAAGGCACTAACTGAAGAACCCTTCCACTCTAACCTCGGTGACTCAGACATGGCTAAAGTAACTGTCTTGGCATGGCAGTCCAAGACAGCATGATGAGGAGATAGCCAATCCATGCCCAAAATAACCTCGAAATCAACCATATTAAGCAACAACAGGTCGGCTCTGGTCTCAAACCCACAAAAAGTAATCATACAAGACCGGTAGACCCGGTCTACCACTACAGAGTCACCCATAGGAGTGGATACATACAAGGGAGAACCCAAAGACTCACAAATAACATCCAGAGAATGGGAAAATAATGCCAAAACATATAAATATGTAGACCCTCGATCAAATAGCACTGAAGCCTCTCTACCACAGACCGAAATAATACCTGTAATCACAGCGTCTGATGCCACTGCGTCTGCCCTGGCTGGAATAGCATAATATTTGGCTGGAGCACCCGAAGACTGAGCTCCCCCAGGATGAGCTGGAGCTGAACGACCCCCTCCTGACTGGCCTCCCCCTCTAGGACGACCCCTGCCAACCTGACCTCCACCCCTAGGTGGTCGTGTAGCTGGTGCTATAATCATAGGCTGCTGGCTCTACTGCACGGCCTTGCCCTGATACCTGGGACAAAACCTCCATGCGTGACCCAGATCCCCACACTCGAAGCAACCCCCTGGCACTACTACTCTCTGCCCCGAAGAGGAGGAACCCTGAATAACTGAAGAGCGGTGTGAATCCTCTAGTAAAGCATTGGGATAAGAACTGGAGGATCTCTGATGGCTAGAGTAACTGTTGGGTGCACTCTAGATGGCTGGAGGATTATAGGAGCGCTCTGGCATGGCGCTAAACTGGGGCCTGACTGGAACAACCCTAGGAGGTACTGGAGGTGCTGAATAGGAAGGCCTGCTGAACTAGACACCTCCGTACTGACCCCTGGCCCTAGCTGGAGCCCCTCTGAAGTCGCCTACAAACCTAGCCTTCTTGTCCTGCTGACCTGGCTGACCCTACTCCCTGCCCCTCACACGGTAACCCTCGATACGTCGAGCTATCTCGACTACAAGCTGATATGGGGTACCCATCTCTACCTCTCTGGCCATGGAATTCCTGATACCCGGATGTAATCCTGCCACAAACCGTCGAACCCTCTCAGCATCTGTGGGTAATATCATGAGAGCATGGCGAGAC
>ML300502.1:0-11496 GCA_005239495.1 Nicotiana undulata
CAATTTCTTTCAGTCTTAGCCCATCAGGCAACCTCACAATCACTCTGCCCATCAGGCACCTGCCACTTCGCAGGTGCGATCTTCCTCCCGCACCTGCGATCCTCTACTGAGCCTCCCAAAATCCGCATCTGCGGAGCTTTTCTTGCTCCTGCCGGCCCGCACCTGCGGTCAAACTTTCGCAGGTGCGGTTACACCAGCACCAGCAGCTGAAGCTGCAACTTTCCAACTTCAAAACTTCTGTTAACCATTCGAAATCAATTTCGAGCCCCTCGGGACCCCAACCAAACATACTAACACATCACATATGATCATTCAAACTTAATTGCACCCTCGGAACACCATAAGTAACATCAAAACACCAAAGTCACATCGGATTCAAGCCTAAGAACTTTCAAATTTCTAAAATCCACCAACGATGCCGAAACTATCCAAAATAACTTTGATTGACCTGAAAAGTTTGCAGACATATCCAAAATGACATTACGAACCTGTTCCAACTGTCAGAATTCCATTCCGACCCTTATAGCCTATTTCCCACTGCCGACCGGAAATAGCCAAAAATTAACTTTCGCCAATTCAAGCCTAATTCTACACCGGACATCAGGAAATTATTCTGAACACACTCCTAAGTCCCAAATCACCTAAATCAGCTATACGAGCCATAAAATCAACATTTTGAGGTCGTTTACCAATAAGTCAACTCTTAGTTGACTTTTTCAACTTTAAGGTTGTTTTTAAAGACTACGTGACTAATTTCTCATTATAACCATTCCGATTTATAGCATACCAACTCTAACACATCAATAACAGTATAACTAACCTATGACAAGTTAATAACAGTAATTATAATACAAATTCTACGGAACGACCGGCTGGGTCGTTACATTCTCCGCCACTTAAACACACGTTCGTCCTCGAACGATCCTAGAGATGTTCCAAACACCACCAAAATTGTTGTGTAACCTGCCATGCACATATTCGGAGGTGATTTCCATGTCACCTTACCCCGTATAGGTCTAATAGCACAACACAGTTGAAATTTCAAAGTCTGATCTTGACCTATAAATAGAACTAAATTTCCACTTCTGAAATGATTTACAAGTTCTAATCCCACAATTATAAGCTGAAATAGTTTGAACACGCTGTATCAATCCATATCCGCAACACAAGATGAAATCACATAATATACCGCATGACTCAACACTCATAGCTATGACTCCTAATCCCAATCGCTGCTCATAACAACTCAACACCGGTAAATAACTTCTTATCAAACAAATCCTTGCTTTAACACCTTCATATGGTGCCAATGATGAAAGAAACACGTAGAAACCAGAAACCATTTGCCCGATCAGCATCAATACCATCCGTAGCCATAACTTGTGTAACTCGTGAACCCAATAACAACATCCTAAGAGCTCAATTCATAAAATAGAGAAGACTCACATGAGAGGACTATCCTGTCATTACTCTTGCCATTACCACATCATGCTAAAAGTATGACACACATCGTGAAACCATATCACACAATTCCTACACCAAGGATCATCCCTCTACTTAACTCTGCTACAAAGCGTGATCCCATCTAACCGCTGGACCACCTGAAATACTCCAAGCCACCCTGTTCAAAATTCATAACCATGCGAAATTCGACATCAATTACTCAAAGTGCATTGCCATAACCACGGGGAAATCGGACGATACCATGCCACCCGAACCAAAAAGAACATAACCAATACGTCTCAATCCTGCAACACCCATACTGGCCTACCAATAACTCTAAGTCAACTACGGTCACCCACAACAGGTATATAACTTTCCGAATGTTCATAACGACTGAATCATGAAATACACTAACACCTGACTAGCTTTACTCGCATCCTCGTAGTTCACAACTACAATGTTCATGAAAACTCCCAATCTAAAAATCCATGAGGCGCACCAATTACTATATCTGATCCCAATTCCACCACTCGAATATATAAAATGTCTGTAATACTCAATCATTCCATGGGGATACTCCTATAATTCTTCTGTGCCACCAACAAACTTGAATATCGGCCGTCGATCCAACAAGAGAGCGACGTAACACCAATGATGCACCCTTACTCAAACACATTGTCCTTTATGAATGTATACTCTCATCCGGCCACCCAATAGTGGTATCCTTTACCTAATCATCTGAAACTGTCAGTTCTGACCTTCCTTCCAGAACTGAACGATGACCTCACATATTCCACTCTCCACTATACACAAAATACCGCATACACCATGAAATACGATGATAAATATGAGAACTTCATGCTCCCTTCCTAGCCACAAACAACTACGTACCCAACTAGCTAAGAACTTTCCATTGATCCCATTTAGAAGCAAAATCACTATACATCACATGGCCCTCACGCCAGTAGAAATATACATCTCTAACCGTGGTAGAAACCATCAAGAACTCTCCGAATCCCATTTGTACAATGCCAACCGCCAAGACTGAATCCTTCTAACTCAACCAAACTACGCATGCCACCAAACTCCAAGAGAATTTCTAAGAAACACCTGTAACAACTCATTACCCTATAAACACCGAAAGAACTAACCATATCCCTTATCATACCGATCCGACCTACCTATTTATCAAAGGTCTTTCTGACTTACATTCGAATTGATACTTCCTCTTGCATAATACCACAATTCTCAATCCAGAATCACCACACGAAACCCGAGCATAAAATATACTATCTAAGGCTCTTAAGCCGTTGAATACTCTCTCAGTTATCCCCAAAAGCACCACATTAGAAATACCTACCCTGAAGAGACTTCCTGCAAATTTAAAGTCATTACCTACCCTTTCCTGATACTGATGGATAGAATCCATGATAAGGTAAATACACCACAGGCCTTGAAGATCCTCGATCACTACATATAATCTTGAATCCGTCTGAACCATTCTTGAACGTCATTTACGCTACGCAATTTCAATTACACTAACCAAGTAACCAAAACGGCCTGACCCCGCTTGCAATCCACATACTAGGAAAGTAATCCACCCTTTGAAGAAACAATCACACTCATACATTGCACGCCCTACCCTTACCAGTACAACTCCATCATTCAATGAATTCCACTATCCGTAAAGTACATTACAACTTGGATAGAAGAAATTACCATCACTCGAGTCATTTCTAGACTCCACCTCTGTAGGTCATAACTGATTCACCAATATACCTCGCACCGAAACCAATACAACACATAATCGTGTAATCAACTTATCATTAATGGACTCCCCCACTTGGCTCAAGGCCAAAGATCAGGACAAACACTAACTCATGATGCCCATACGCTATCATTGCCACCATATTGTGGTGAGATTCAACTAAATCCTCTATAAGCTCATATGACCCAAACCATCTAACCCTCAAATTGTATGTAAATCTTGTATTCACCATAGTAATGGTCATGCCAACTCCCAGAAGCAATCTAAACTCAGATTACAATATACATCATTTACTGATAGAGAGAACTTACTACAGACCAACATAAGGGTCACACACCTCAGGACAACCCGTAGGAGATACCTTGCCTTTATAACCTCAAAATGATATTTCCCTATACACTTCCGAAAATCATAGCTATCACGCAATAACTATACCTTCCTACAATAGAACACAACCACTACCTGCCCTCGAGACATCCTATCTAGCGGTATAAGAACCTGAAGCTGATGGCAATACTAACACAGGGGCTGTGGTCAAGGAATCTTGAGCTTCTGGAAGATCTACTCACACTCGTCTGACCACATGGATACCTTCACTGGACACCACGTGCCCCAAGAATGCTACTGAACTGAGCCAAAATTTCACACTTGGAGAACTTCGCACAAAGCTTCTCCTCCCTATATCATTGTCATACCATCATCAAATGCCGAGTATGCTATCCCTGGCTACGAGAGTGCGACAGAATTCCATCTATAAATACAATAACAAAGGAGTGCAATCACTGCCTGAATACACCGCTAATCAAAAGACATCACAGGAACTCAGAACATAACAGGAAAACCCACTTCACTCCACAACTAAACTACACAAGAGGTCCTTCCATACTCATAACTCAAAGCCATATTCTAACTCAATAAAGAAGTCAATTAATCAATGGTTCTTGCCACATCTCCCGCCAATTAATTTTGGTCACAATCAAACAACTTGAATACATCTAACTATCCGATCACACTCACTATATAATCATCTAGTCACAAAGTTCCATCAATAAGGACACAAACGGACATATAAGTCCCCTAACACATGTGCTCACCCAAATTAAATTTCAACACTCAAGCCACAGACAAAATCCGGCCTCAAGTCCTTCTGACTGGCCCATTATTAACATGTTAAAAATCACATCTCACCCATGGAAGTAACTAGCCGCTGACGCACAACTGATACCAAGTGCTCGCGTGCGCATTCGAATACATGAAAGAAATTCAAAGAGTTACACTTTGGATAAATAAATAAATTTGCACGATAAGAATTCAAGAATGTGGAATGTTTCCTAAGGGTTCTGCAGCCTCTCGAAGATAAGTACAAACGTCTCTGTACCGATCCGCAAGACTCTACTAAACCTGCTCATGACCGTTGAGTCCTATGCAACCTAGAGCTCTGATACCAACTTGTCACGACCCTAAATCCTAACAGGCCGTGATGGCGCCTATCGTGGAACTAGGCTACCCAACCATCACATCACTACGCATTTGTTCGATTTATAATAAGGCACAGATCAATAAAAATAACAACGTAGCAAAATAATAATTCATTTAAGTTTTAGCGCCCAATTAATAGTTTAACAGTCTAAACAAAACCTCCCAAGACTGGAGTCAACATGGTCATGAGCATCTACGAAATAAAACTAACTCTACTAATATCTTAAACAAAGTCTAGGAATGAAATGCTAAGCTGAATAAGGAAGGGAAATGGAGAAGATGTGGACGCCGGACAGCTACCTCGAAATCCCGTAAAGCTGCTGCTAACGAACAAGGCAGCTACTACTCCAAATCGGTACCTGAATCTGTGCATAGAGGCACAGGGAGTCTTTATGAGTACGCCAACTCAGTAGTAATGAAAATAAATCACAGTTTGAGAAATATAAAAACACAACACAGATACAACAATTCGCAAAATCAGTAAAACACCAAGTCAGCATAAAATATTCATCCAGTATATAAGTTCGAACACCAATTTCCAGAAATCCTTTGAAACAAGTAAAATTTCAATATATCTCAGTAAAACTCTCAATAAAAGCCAATTTGAAAATCAAAGTAAATCATAGTTCGAAAAAGCAGTAAAAATCATCATAAATCTGCCCCTCGGGCCATAATCATTTCTCGTAACAATTTCTTTCAGTATTATCCCATCAGGCAACCTCACAATCACTCTGCCCATCAAGAAACCTCACAGTCACTGTGCCTATCAGGCAACCTCACAATCACTCATTATAAGCCCCGCGGACATCACTCATTAGCTACCTGCGCTCA
The DNA here is from genome assembly GCA_005239495.1 of Nicotiana undulata. Classification (NCBI taxonomy): domain Eukaryota; kingdom Viridiplantae; phylum Streptophyta; class Magnoliopsida; order Solanales; family Solanaceae; genus Nicotiana; species Nicotiana undulata. The sequence goes on from ML300502.1 coordinate 5,522, forward strand.
CTCGGGGTGTGTACAGACTCCGGAGGGGCTCCTACATCCCAAGCGCTATAACAAGCCACAACATGGCATAAATCAAACATAATATAGGCCCGTAACCTCACTCATATCATATCATACTCACAATATAGGCCCGCAGCGTCACTCAGTCAGACACTCTCAACATGCCCTTAAGGCCATAAATATACCGGGTTCTCGACCCAAAAATAGTGTTTCCTTTTTCAAGAAATAGTATCAAAATACTCTGAGTGTCAAAACAATTTATCAAGAAAAGACTGAGTGAAAATCATAACGTATCAGTGAGGAAAATAGTAAAACATCCCCCAAGGGGTAAGTAAATTGGCACTAGGCCCCGAACATGGCTTATAGAGCAAAACATATCAAATATATTTATTGATACGATTAAGCATAGGCTTAAAAATCGGTTTCGCAACTCAATAGTTGCCTAAGTAAGGAATATATCTCCAAAGTTTCAACCTTTGCATTTCAAAACCCGTGAAAGGGTGCATAGTCCGGGGTTTCATACTCTCAGGACGCGATTTAAAGATATTATTTACCTTAAACTAGCCCGAATAGCTACTCTGCAACCCGCTTGCATCTAGAATCGACTTCCGAGCGCTCAAAATCTATAAAGATCAGACCTTTATCATCAAATTATGCTTAAGGAACGAATTCCAATTGAAAAGTATTGATTTTAAGCAGAAAACCCAAAATCGGTCAAAATCCAACCCCGGGGCCCGCGTCCTAGAACTCAAATTTTTTTATACCAAAATGTTCTTCATCATCTCACGAGTCCGTACATATAAATAACTCTAAAATCAGAGTCTGTTTGACCCCTCAAACCGACCCCTAAAGGTCTCATAATCTCAAGCCCTAACCCCATCTTTTTCTACTGATTTTCCATAATTTACATTGATGTTAAGGTCTTAAATCACCTATCATCTAGTTGTTAAGTCCAAAAAGCTTACCTCAATGATGCACCAACGTTTCCCTCTTCAAAATCCCTCAAAACCTCGGAACCCGTACAACAATGGTGGAAAACGGATTAAAATTCGCGAAGGCCTTCTTATATACTTTCTGAATAGTGGTTTCGCACCTGCGGCAGCTTAAGCGCACCTGCGGACCAGAACCTGCGGTTCTACGTCTGCACCTGCGAAGAACCCTCAAAATATCTTGCCTCCGCACCCGTGCCCCCTTCTCCGCACCTACGACTTTGCAGGTGCGATCCTCCTCTCGCACCTGCGATCCTCTACTGAGCCTCCCAAAATACGCATCTCCGGAGCTTTTCTCGCTTCTGCGGGCCTGCACCTGCGGTCAAACTTTTGCAGGTGCGGTTACACCAGCACCAGCAGATATAGCTGCAACTTTCCAACTTCAAAACATCTTTTAACCATTAGAAATCCATCCCGAGCCCCTCGGGACCCCAACCAAACATACTAACACATCACATATGATCATTCAAATTTAGTTGCACCCTCGTAACACCATAACTAACATCAAAACATCAAAGTCACATCGGATTCAAGCCTAAGAACTTTCAAATTTCTAAAATCCACCAACGATGCCGAAACTATCCAAAACAACTCCGATTGATCTGAAATTTTGCAGACATATCCAAAATGACATTAGGAACCTGTTTCCATTGTCGGAATTCCATTCCGACCCCGATAGCCTATTTTCCATTGCTGACTAGAAATCGCCAAAAATTAACTTTTGCCAATTCAAGCCTAATTCTACACCGGACATCACGAAATTATTCTGAACACACTCCTATGTCCCAAATCACCTAACGAAGCTATTTGGGCCATAAAATCTGCATTTCGTGGTCGTTTACCAATAAGTCAACTCTCAGTTGACTTTTCCAACTTTAAAGCTATTTTTAAAGACTAAGTGACTAATTTCTCATTATAACCATTCCGATTTCAAGCATACCAACTCTAACACATCAATAACAGTATAACCAACCTATGACAGGTCAATAATAGTAATTATAATACAAATTCTACGGAACAACCGGCCGGGTCGTTACAACGTGGTGGGGTACGTTTTACCGAGCCTATTACGTCCAAGTACGATATGATGATGATGATGATGCCCACAACGGCGGATGTTTTAAAGGTTTATGTATATATATGTATGTATCACACATTTCATGTCAGTAGCCCTCAGAGGTACCCAGATGTTACAGGTTGTATATTCTCTAACCCCGTTTACATTACTGTACTTACTTATGCTTTCCTTCCTTACATACTCAGTACTTGATTCGTACTGACGTCCTTTTTATTTGTGGACGCTGCATGTCGTGTTGCATGTCCTGATCGACAGGTAGACGCAGCTCCCCCACCACAGTAGGCTTTCCAGTTCAGCGGTTATAGGCGAGATCCCTTCTCCGGACATGCCATGGTCTTGGTATGCATTTTTGTTATAGATATTATGGGTATGTGGGGGCCCTGTTCCGGCTATGTTACATTACTTACGCTCCTTTATAGGCTCATAGACAAGTGTCGTCTTATGTATAGTTTGGTATTCCTTGTCGGATGATTTTTGGTTGTATAGTCTTTTATGGAGGCGTGGTAGCTCCTAGCTTACATGTAGTTTCTTGGCAGTCTTGTTATCCCATCTTATGCATGTTCATTCCATTATCTTTCATTGTTTGGTGTTCATAATCCATATCTACCACTTATATTGATCTCGTCGACCCTTAAAGATAATAAGAAGGTTAGATAAAATGTACGTTGGTGCTCGGCAAGTATGGCCCGAGTGCTAGTCATGATCCTCCAGTTTGGGTCGTGACATAGTTCTAATTGAAGAAAACTTACTCATTCGATTTGTGTGAAAAACCCTCAAAGAATCGCCAAGAACCGAGCTCTAGAAGTCAAAATATGTTAAAAGTGGTGAAACCCTCGGATTTGAAATTATAAACTGCCTGCCCAGGTTTAAAGCATTGTGATCGCGGGGGAAGTAATGCGATCGGGAAGAGGAAAAAGCCACTGCCCAGGGAAATGCACTACGCGATCGCGAGTTGGTGAATGCGATCGCAAAATATGAAGGGGAAAGGCTAATGTTAACGCGAGGAGAAACAGGCGAACGCGAAGAGTAATGTGTACAAGTGCTCAAGGCCATGCTTCTATAATGCGAACGCGTAGGAGGAGGTGCGAACGCGATGAGTGAAACATACAGAACTATGCGATCGCATGGGTGTATACGCAAACGCGAAGAGGAAAAATATGGCTGGTCGATTTTTACACTATGCGATCGCAACTAAAGCTATGCGATCGCGGAAGAGGACATCAGACACTATAACAACAATTCAATTGGGGTGAAATGACCTGAAGCTCATCCGAAACATACCCGAGACCCCCCGGGACCCTGTCTAATCACTCAAACAAGTCTTACAACCTAACACGAACTCGCTAGAGATTTCATATCACATAAAACAATACCAAAACGGCGAATCAAACAAAAAATAAAACTTATGAACTTTCATATCTTCAAATATCAAAACTCGTGCCGAAACGTATCAATTCAATCCGGAATGACGTGAAATTTTGCAGACAAGTCACAAATAACACAACGGACCTACAGTCACTCTCGGAATTCCATTACGAGCCCAATATCAAAATTTCACCTATCGGCCGAAATCGCCCAAATTCTAACTTTCGCCATATTACCTCAAATTACCTTACGGACCTCCAAACCCAATTTCGGACGCTCTCCTAAGTCCAAAATCATCATACGAAGCTGTTGAAATTAACCAAAACTCGTTCCGAGGCCGTTTACACAAAAGTCAAACCTTTGGGCAACCCCCATCACTTAAGCTTCAGAAATTGAAAATTCTCTCCCAATTCGACTCCGGACTATCCGGTAACTGAATCCAACCATGCACGCATGTTGATATACACAATGTGAAGTTGTTCATGACCTTACACCACCGAACGAAGTTTAATTTCTAAAAATGATCGGTTGGGTCATTACATTCTCCCCCTCTTAAACAAACGTTCGTCCTCGAACGTGCCAAGATTCACCTTGAACTCATCTAATCACTCATTGCTACTTCCAACACACACCTGCGGGTGATCCCACGTCACCCCAACCTACATAAGCCTGATGGCACAATCACAACTGCAATATAGCCTTCCTATTACCACCGATAGGCCTCATGCCTCAATTTCTCACCTTCTACTCACTTCCAAATGATCCGATTCTAAATCCATATCCGGCATTAGCCTCAACCCGCTGCATTAACTCATGAATACACCTAGAAGGTGCGACCACACAATGTAGCACACCACACATGGGCTCATAATAACACTTTTGATCATAATAGCTGTCCGGAATCAACTCAGCATTGGCAATCAGCCTCGCATCTGAAAGAACTCTATTTCCAATCCCCATAATACTGATAATGATGGAATAAACACGAAGACTTCATTATTAGGAACTCGAATCACCGAGCCACAACTAACACCCCCGGGAACACATCCCACAAGCTAAGCTAAAGAAGCACATAACGAAATGACTTAATATGAAAATAAATATATATAAAGAAACTATCAAACAAGACCATAGGTACAACTCTCTATCAATACTGACTTACCAACTACAATATAACAAGGAAAAAGCAAAGCATACGAACAAACCATAAGGATCCCATCCTGATAAAATTTCCACTGCGGTACTCAGCACGGTCCAAACATATCGAATCACAAATATCACGAGTACCTCGCCCTCAACTATGAATCACATACCGAAAATATATAATACCAATTGAAATTCCTCAACTTATTCATCTCGGCTGATAAAATCATTACGCTAACTGAACTCACATCCCGACAGAGTATCAAATCACAGTTCGTAAACAAAATACTTAGGAAAATCACATAAAGCTTACCACAAAGAACAACAAGGACTCACTTCCAGTTTCACAACTATCAAGGATGAATTAAACCACGATAGACACAACTACTACTCATAGAATCTCTCATCAGGAGCAAACACGAAAATAGAGTGCAAAATATGAAACTCATTTATCAATAAAGCAACAACTAAGGAAACTCGTCCCGACCAACAGAACAATAGTGAGATACAAATGGTTCCCCTATGAAGCAGATCATAACATACCTGTATGATAACCTCTGACCCAATGGTCTCCAGCCTACTATATGATACATCAACGGGTTGAGCCTCCCCCTCTTGGGCGCCCTCTACTCACTCGAATACCCTGCTATAACACACCTGCCTGAATCTTTGAACCATCTCTCACCATGTGGTTAATCATCTCTACGCTCAAAACAACCTCTCTGCCGACGTGGTTGTGGAAACCATACAATACCAGTTCTCTGAGACCCATGAGTACCTGAAAACTCATGCGAAGATGGTAACGCAAACTGAACTGGATGACCCACAAACCTTTACCATTTCGTACCTTGCTTGCAACCGGTGACTCGGGGCCAATGATGTAAAGTAAAACCCTCCCCAATCACGAATCATACCTGTGACTCGGGGGCCGATAAAAATAGTAGTATAATTCTTCCCTGATCACGAATCAAACCTGTGACTCAGGGGCCAGTAATGAAAATATAAGTTCTCCCCGATCACGAATCATACCTGTGACTCGGGGGCCGATAAAAATAGTAGTATAATTCTTCCCTGATCACGAATCAAACCTGTGACTCAGGGGCTGTTGAAAATAAGTGTAATTCCTCCCTGATCAGGAATCAAACCTGTGACTCAGGGGCCAGTAATGAAAATATAAGTTCTCCCCGATCACGAATCATACCTGTGACTCGGGGGCCATGAATGCATATATATGTGTATATGTAGACACCATGGTACCGACTCATCAACGCTCAACGGGATCGGATATTCGCATCTCTTTGGATAGTCAAAGTTAGGATTTTATATAACATTATCCTCTTTTCTAATAATATCACCATGGTGGAATAATTCAAGTATAGGAAGGATTTACAATCACCTTC
>ML300502.1:13017-32939 GCA_005239495.1 Nicotiana undulata
AGAACTCGATTCCGAGGTCGTTTGCTCAAAATGCTGCTCGGAACCAAAATTAGCCAAATAGGCTAGCCTTTAGGAACCAAGTGTTCCTGAACTGGCCAAATCACTTCGGAATCTCGAACTACCTGCCCACACAAGTCATAAGGCACGAGTAGCCACTATGGAAAGAGTCATTTACGGGAACGGAGTCCCAACACACAAAAAGACTGGTTGGGTCGTTACATCCTCAATTTTAGTATGAAACTGTTTATAGCCTCAATTTTAGTATAAATCCTACTATTACACTTCCGGACGCAATAGCCTCAATTAAAATAAATGCTCAAACTATTTATAGTGCTTATCAAGTTGCATAAGATCATGCTAGATCAAATGTTCCATCCACTTCTTCTTCTAGTTCTCAATCATCTAAAAGTATTGCGGGAGTAAGAGCACTTAGTGATTGGGCGGGGTTCAGTGATTCTAAAGGTTTTAGTACTATTGATCGTTCACAACTAAATGAGCTTGAAGTTTAGTTGTCACAGATAATTGAGGAAGTGAATCCCGACGGCTCCTTTAATATTTTGGAATGGTGGAAGGACAAAGAAAAATACTTTCTGATTCTTGCAAGGATGGCTCGAGATATTTTAACTATTCAAGCTTAAACAGTGGCATCAGAGAGCGCTTTCAGTCAAGCAAGACTTTAACTCGGTGATTATAGAGCGTCTATGAGGGAGAGCTTGGAAAAATCAGTACTTTCCAGAGATTGGATCCGTTCAGAACGAAGAAATTTTGGACTTGCTGAATCACAACCAGAGGTAGACGAAGCTTACGAAAAAATGCTAGCTGAACTTGCGGAGAATGCTGCTTCACCCGGAAGCGGTGATGAACAAGTTTCTTTTCCGCCACCACCGACGGAAATTCCTCCGGGCCTTGAAGGATTTATGAAATTTGTAAGAGATACCATATAAATTAATATGTAACTTGTATTTTGGCACATCTTGATTAGTTTCTTTTTCTTCTCAATGGTGGTATTAATACCTTGTTGTGTTCATTCCTTTGGGTGGGGGGGAGGGGGGGGGGGGAGACTAAGAAAGATATTACCATGTTTTGTTAATGCTACAATAAAATTTGCTTTACAATATTTTTGTGTTTAAAATTGAAATTTAGGTCACAATTCTATAATATAATTTACAAGATATTGCCTTAGATAAAAATTAGAAAAACAAATAGGCTCGTCTCACTTAGGCCCACTTAGGACCGGGATCGGCCCACTTAGGACCGGGATCGGCCCACTTAGCCTGGGACCATTAGTTCGTGGTCCCGGTCCCGGGTTGGTTCATACAAAAATCCCACGAAGCCCAGGACCACTTAGGACCGGCCCGTGAAGCCCGTTTAGGCCCAGGCCAGACCCAGATTACACCCTTACTTAGAGCCCGTTTGGTCGAAGCCTCAAAAACTATTTAATTTAAAAAGTACTTTCGATCAAAGGTAATTTTCGGAAAAGTACTTTTATAAAGGGAGACTTTGTGTTTCGCCATTTCATTTGAGTAGTTTGCAAGCAAAATTGTGTTTGGTCAATCTTTCAAAATTTTATTTTTGAGTATCAAATTACGAAAAAGCCAGTAAGAATCAATTTGCAGTTAGTATTATTTAAAAAATGGAATTAAATATTTATTATAAAGGAATTTAATTAAAATATTGAACATAAAGAAAAAATATAAATAAAGATTTTAATCAATAAAAGTATAGTTGTTTCCAAAGAAATAATATTTAGTATCTGGTATAACTTATTGTTTACATGATGATTTAAATATATCAAAATACACCATTCAATATAAATTTAAAAATTACTCATGCTAATCATTTTATAAAAGAAGAATTCAATTTAAGTAGAGAGACTATTCTAAAGGTCCCTTCGGGGATGTCTGACAATATTGAAACGATACAGAGACTATTCTAAAGAGGAATAGGATAAACACAATAAAATTATGGAAATAAAAAAGGAAAGAAAGGTAGGCTAGCAAAAAAAAAAAGGAAAAGGAAAAGGAAAAGAAAAGGTAAAATTAATGAGAGATAATTTGAAAAATATAAATTTATTTTAAAGAAATATTTGTCTTGAACAAATTAATTTTTGCTTCTTGGAAGAAGCTATAATTTGTAGATTCTCCTCAAAAGTAAAAATAAATGCTTCTATGCTGCTTAAATAACTTTTAAAATTTGTCCAAACATCTTAAATTTTTCAGGAATTGTTTTTTTTTCAATAAAAAAGTATTTTTGGCCCCCCAGAAGCTTGATCAAATTAAAGCTCTCAATGAAACGTCTCGACATGTTCAACGAAATTGAATCCTAATTTGAATTCATAAAACTGTACAATAAACTCAAATTAAAATTTCCAGAGAAGATGGAAAAGATGTTGTCCGAGATTAAGAGGGTGTTTGGATTGGTTTATATAAGTGCTTTTGGCTTTTAAGCACTTTTTTAGTTTTTGGGGTGTTTGGCAATAATAAAAAAAATACTTAAAACACTTACTTTTAGGCATGAAAGTATAAAAATAAGCCAAAAGTCAAAAATTGAGTATTATCAACTTATGACTTTGGCTTTTAACTATTAAGCTACTTTTTGAAAGCCAATCCAAATACCCTCTAAACCTAAAGGTGAAAAAAACACTAATAATTGTATAGGTACTTATGGTTTTCGAGACAATTGCCATGGTGTTGGATGATGGGTGGCAAATGTCCTTAAAGAACATATATGTAACATAAAAGATAAAAGATATGTCATGGGCGTCTTTCCAACCATGCGCCATGACCCCTTGGACGCGCCCCGTGGCGTCCTGGCAAGCCTCCCAACGTCTAGCGCCACAGACGACCCCGTGGTCTTGGCTGCGCCAAGTGACAAGCGCGCATGTGCCTCTGTCGTCCCACCCCTCGCTAGCGCCCAGCCGCAGGCAGCTGCCAACAGTGTCGCACGTGCAGACACTGTCGCGCGCGCAGATCGTGATGCCAAAGACAAAGTTGCTGACAACGGACCCGTTTCTACCTTGTAGAAGACTAAGTCCTTTTTATTGTAAATATAGAGTAGTTTTATTCCATGTATTTCCATTATGTTTATCTAGCTTAGTTTGGTCAAATTTTGTAGATTTGATATCTTTTTTAAGAATTATTAGGGGGGATCAAGCAATCAAAAACTTTCTAGCAAGCAATTCTCTGTACTGGTGTCTCTCCCCCTCGACACCGCGTTACCTTATTTGGTAATAGATTTCATTTATGCAATCAAGTTTTTATTCAATTCTCATTACTATTCTCTCAATTGTTCTTGACATTAGTTTTCCCGTACGGTACAAACAATATCGTCTAGCGTACGGAGGGGACTTCACTTGGCGGACAGCAACTGCACTGACATCAGTTGCTTAGACTTACATCGCCCTTCCAAGGAATCTCAGGAAGGCGCTGCGTAATAGTTGGTATCAGAGCCTAGGCTCGACATCGGACAAGGGAACGCATTGACATTACCACTATTTCTGACCATGGTGAATCATGGGGACCGCATTGCGGACCTTGAAGAGACGGTTGACGTATTACGACCCATCGTGGATATGGTGCAGGAACTAAGAACCATCCTAGTGCAAAGGTTGGACGACCTGGACCGCAGAATGATCCAGGACAAAGTTGACATAGAAAACATCAGTCGTGACTCTGAAGGAGACCGGCAAACGACAGCTACTGAGGCAGCCAAAATTTTTGGTAAATTCGAGGGCCTCCAACAGGAGCGCGCTGAGGATTTATCCTACAGGGCACAAGAGGCAGACAGGGTGATTTCCATGCAGCAAACTATAGACGAGTTGACAGGCCAGCTCAATGTTGTCAATGCTGCTCTACAAGGCTTGCTTCGAGGAGGTGGAAATCAAATCGAGGGTGCTGTGAACCTCGCCCCATGGCACAAAAACTGAAAATTCCCGAGCCAAAACTATACAGTGGAGCTAGGAATGCTAAAGAAGTGGAAAATTTCATCTTCGACATCGAGCAGTACTTCGATGCCGTGGGAGGCCTAGAAGAAGCCAAGAAGGTAGCAATTGTTTCCATGTATCTTGAGGGTGATGCTATACTATGGTGGTGGGTGAAGTTCGAAGCCATCATGGTCGATGAAGATGCTTTGGAGACATAGGCGGAACTGAAGGTAGCCATACGCCTACAGTTCTTCCCCAAAAATGTTGAGTATAATGCAAAGAGAAAACTATGGGAGCTCCGCCAAACCAAATCAGTGCGGGACTACGTGCGAGAATTCTCCGGACTCATGCAGAACATTCGCGACATGGGGGACAAAGACAAGCTCTTCACATTCCTGGAAGGGTTAAAACCTTATCCTAGCATGGAGCTGCAAAGACAAAGGGTAGATACCCTACCCAAGGCAACCCAAGTAGTGGAATGCCTTGGGGACTATCGGATGGAAACTCGGAAGGATAGGCCGCAACCGCCTGTCCGAGCGGGATACAAAGGAGGCCAACCTAACAATGGTGGCCCTAGCATAAGCGGGGGAGATCGGAGTGCAGTCAAATCTAAGGCTCCCTCCTCAGGCAGCAACAATGTTGCATCAAACAACAATTATAGGGGGATAAATACCCCCTCAGGATGTCGTCATTGCAGTGGTCCACATTTGAATAATGAATGACCACATGCACAGATGAACGCCCATCAAGCTTATGATGATGGGACGGATGACGAAGAATATAATGAGGAGCAGACCGAACCATTCGGTGCCTTCAATGCAATTGTTGGTTCTGTTTCTAAGGTATTAGTGGGAACCAGTGCTGGTATCCGTAAGAAGAAGGACCCTTGCCCTATCACCAAGTAAGGGAAAAAGAAGACGAATGAAGGGACTCCTCTTAAACAAGAAAGGACCTTGATGTTCGTTGAATTGATGGTAAATGGCAAGCCCATTTACGAGATGATAGATACAGGTGCTACCTATACCTACTTGGCCTCAACTCAGGTGGAGAGCCTTGGTATAGTTGTAGGAAAGGGCATATGTCATGTCAAGGCTGTCAACTCACCTCCTCAACCAGCGGGTGGAATATCCAAAGAAGTACCAGTGAAGATGGGTCCTTATGAAGGAAAGTTCAACGTGCGCGTGGTGATCATAGATGACTTCGAGTTGATAGTTGGGATGGAATTCTTGAGACTAACCAACACCATGCCCGTAACCTATGCGGACATGCTTCTGATGATGGGATCAAAAAGGGCCAAACCCTGCATTATTTCGTGCATGCCCATGAAGATGGCCGATGAGAACATCTCGGCCCTTCAACTGAAAAAGGGAGTCAAGATACATGAACCTACATTCCTGGATACCCTATGCATTGAAGAGGTAGAACGCTCATCGGGTCCCCTTCCTACACCCGTAAAGAAGCTAGTACTGAAATTTGAAGACGTCATGCCACAAGAGATGCCAAAGCGACTTCCGCTTAGGCGCACTGTGGACCATGAGATTGAGTTGGTTCCGGGGGCGAAGACACCTGCCCGGGTGCCTTATAGAATATCACAACCCGAGCCCACCGAGCTTCGGAGACAATTGACAGAGATGGTAGACACAGGGATCATTGTACCCTCCAAGTCCCCATATGGATCCCCTGTGCTTTTCCAAAAGAAACATGATGGTAGTCTACGACTCTGTGTGCATTATCGGGCTCTAAATAAAATCACGGTGAAGAACTAGTATCCTATTCCGCTCATGGCAGACTTGTTCGATAGATTGGGGAGTGAAACGGTGTTCACGAAAATTGACTTGAAGACAGGGTATTGGCAAGTCCTGATTGCTGGGGGCGATGAACACACGACGACCTGTGTGACATGATATGGGTCGTTCGACTTCCTAGTATATCATTCGGCTTGACTAATGCTCCAGCCACATTTTGCACCCTGATGAACCAGGTCTTCAGAGAGTATATTGACGAATTCGTGGTGGTTTATTTGGATGACATTTTGGTTTATAGTCAAACAATGGAAGAACACTCGGAGCACTTGCGGAAGGTCCTAGCCTGGTTAAGGGAACATGAATTATACACAAAGCTATCCATGTGCTCCTTTTCTCAAAAACAAATTGACTTCCTCGGACATGTCATAGGGCGGATCAAAATGGACCAGCAAAATATCCAAGCCATCACAGATTGGCCGCCACCCAAGGATATCCACGCCTTGAGGGCGTTCCTTGGACTATGCAATTTCTGTCAGCCATTTGTGAAGAATTACTCCCTCATTGAAGTGCCATTGACAGAACTCCTCAAGAAGGTCACGCCTTGGGATTGGGGTCCTGTGCGAGTAGAGGCCTTCAACGTAATAAAAGCGGCTATGTCTAGTAGCCCCCTCTTGGCCCTTCTTAATTTTTCCAAGCCATTCGAGGTACAAATGGATGCTTTCGACTATGCTCTTGGTGGGGTCTTACTACAAGACGGGCATCTCGTAGCATACGAGAGCCGGAAGCTGAAGGATGCATAGCGACACTATGCTGCCCATGAGAAAGAACTAATGGATGTTGTTCATTGCTTATGCCTATGGAGGCATTATCTATTGGGATCCCCGTTCGTGGTCAAGACAGACAACACAAATGTTAGTCATTTCATGACCTAGCCAAAGTTGAATGGCCGACAGGCCCGGTGGAAGGAATTCTTAGCAGAATTTCACTTCAACCTGGAGTACCGAAGTGGGAAGACTAATCATGTTGTTGATGCGCTCAGCCAGAGATCTGACTTAGCATCAGTGTGCCTACTCGCCATCCTAAGGGGGAGAAAAGTAGCTACCACCATAAAAGACCAGGTACAGGATCTACTCGTCAAGGATCCTACTGCACAGTATTTGGTTGATCTAGTAAGTCTGGGGAAAACCCGCCAGTTCTACATGGAGGATGGTTTCTTGAAGGTAAAAGGGAACCGGCTTTTTGTTCCTAAAGGAGGAGATCTGAGAAGGACTCTTTTGGCGGAATGTCATGACACTTTGTGGGCCGGTCATCCTGGCGAAGAACGCACCATGGCATTACTTCGCTGTGCTTATTATTGGCCTCAAATGGCCGATGACGTCGCTCAGTATATGAGGACTTGTCTAGTGTGCCAGAAAGACAAGTCTGGCCGCTTGACACAAGCGGGACTGTTGGAACCACTAGCTGTCCCAAAGAGACATTGGGAAAGCGTGTCTCTAGATTTCATCACCGGATTGCCCAAGGTCGGAGATCTCACAACCATCTTAGTTGTGGTGGATCGGTTTTCCAAGTATGCCACCTTTATTGCAACCCCACAATATATATTAGCAGAGGATACAACTCAACTCTTCTTCTCTCATTTCATCAAATATTGGGGCCTTCCCAAAGACATTGTTAGTGATCGCGATTCACGCTTCACTAGCAACTTTTGGACCCAACTACTAAAGTGCCTCGGGTCAAAATTGAGTCATATCTCAAGTTTTCATCCGTAATATGATGTCCAGACGAAGCGGTTCAATGGTATGTTGGAGGAGTATCTCCGCTATTTTTCACCGGATCGCAAAAGAATTGGGTGAAGCTTCTGGATGCTGCTCAACTGTGTTTCAGTTCACAAAAGAGCTCCAGTACAAACAAAAGCGCTTTTGAAATTGTTACTGGGCAGCAACCTCTATTCCCACACACCGTGAATGCACCAAACACGTCAAAATCGCCTCGCGGTGCTAGCTTCTCAAAAGAATGGAAGCGAAATTTGGAGATAGTGCAGAGCTATCTTGTTAAGGCCCAAAAGCGGATGAAGAGGCATGCTGATCAGAATCGTTGCTTTGTTGAATACAAAGTAGAAGACAAAGTGATGGTCAAAATCCCAATGCGGTACTTGTTTGCACAGGTCCATGACCCTCACCTGTTGCAAAAATATATTGGACCTTTGTCCATAGAAAGACGCATTGGGAAAGTTGCATACCATGTGGATACCCCAGCTTGGTGGAAAATTCACCCTGTCTTCCATGTCAGTCTACTGAAACCTTTTCGGGAAGACACGGAGGATCTTTCACGGAGCCAACTCACAATACCTAGTATTCGAGGCCCCAATTCAACTGGGAAAAGGCGGGCTGAAGCTATTCTTGATGATCGGGTAATTCATACCTCCAGGAAGGATCACCAAGAGTTCTTGGTAAAATGGCAAGGGTGTGATGCAGAGGAGAATACTTGGGAGAGAGGAACAAACCTCAAAGCCTACAAGAGCCTAATTGAAGATTATTTTGCAAGTAAGGTGCCGAGGACGTCGCCAACTCAGGTGGGGGAGAATGTTATGGGCGGTTTTCCAGGCATGCCCCATGACCCTTTGGACGCGCCCCGTGGCCTCCTGGCAAGCCTCCTTACGCCTAGCGCCACGGACGGCCCCGTGGTCTTGGTTTCGCCAAGTGACAAGCGCGCATATGCCTCTGTCACCTCACCGATATCCCTCGCTAGCGCCCAGCCATAGGCAGCTGCCAACAGCGTCGCGTGCGCAGACAACGCCGCGTGCGCAGATCGTGATGCCAAAGACAAAGTTGCTGACAACGGATCTGTTTCTACCTTGTAGAAAACTAAGTCCTTTTCATTGTAAATATATAGTAGTTTTATTCCATGTATTTCCATTATGTTTCTCTAGCTTAGTTTGGTCAAGTCTTGTAGCTTTTGGTTATTGTTTTAAGCATTATTAGGGGGATCAAGCAATCAAAAACTTTCTAGCAAGCAATTCTCTGTACTGGTGTCTCTCCCCCTCGACGCCGTGTTGCCTTCTTTGGTAATGTCTTTCATTAATTCAATCAAGCTTTTATTCAATTCTCATTATTGTTCTTGACATTGGTTTTCCCGTATGGCACTGACAATCTCGTCTAGCGTATGGAGGGGCCTCACTTGGCGGACAACAACTGCACTAACATTAGTTGCTTAGTCTTACGTCTCCCTTCCAAGGAATCTCAGAAAGGCGCCGCGTAACGAATAAAATGTAGATTTTACATCATTAAAACATAAAGATATGCTGGGCTTTGAGGAAGCTAAACTTATAGGTAAAAAAACACAAATGGCCAGCCCATTAGAATTTAAACAGTTAACTGGAAAAAATAGAATTGATACTCTTCAGCGGGAAAATTAGTTTCCCGTATATGGATTATACATGTGGCTTTCTCCATATTTTTCGAATACTAGTTTCAAATTGGGTTGAAAAATAAACTGTTTAGCTTTCTAAAAGAATTGACTAACCTTTAATCTTGAATCACTGGCATTCAAACGAATATTTATTTTCTAAAAAATATGCCTTTTCCATTGCAGATTTGCAAGTCCCTCTTGCGGCCCTTCCCTAAATGGTATATTAGTGTTTTATTTTGTTGAATCTATATATATATATATATATATTTACTTATGTGTCCTATGTTGTTTTCCTTAAGTTGCATGTATAGTGTGCGTATAAATGTTTATAATCTGTGTACAAATGTTATCATTGTATATGTGGCAGAAGTTGCAAAATCGATTTTCATTTATCATTATATAATGACTGTATAGTTGTGTACAAATATTGTATATTTAAAACAAATA
Source organism: Nicotiana undulata (assembly GCA_005239495.1). NCBI lineage: Eukaryota > Viridiplantae > Streptophyta > Magnoliopsida > Solanales > Solanaceae > Nicotiana > Nicotiana undulata. The sequence continues at coordinate 22,540 of ML300502.1, forward strand.
TATTTCATATTATGTATAATATGTGTATAAATATATATCACTCATGTATAAATGCTACTGTTTTATATCCGATTAAAGTTTCAGAATCATTTCAATTTTTATATGTATAGATTACTTATATGGATGATAAAATGATTGCTATGAAATCAACAGGTATTCTCTTGTATGCGTCAAATTACGTCTACGTTTCTACAATCGAGAAATTTTTTAGCATCACGTTATCTCAGTAGAGGAAAAACATGGTATAGAATATTGAAGAAGAGAGAGAAATGAGATGTTTTTAATTTGGATAACTGAAAAGAGAAGAAGGGAATGAAAGATATTTTTAGTGTATCTAACTAGATAGGAAATCCCTAAATTGTAGCCTAATCCAAATGACCAGCGTGTATTTAATTGGCTAAAAACGGTAAAATACGAATTCTAATTGTTTAAATTAAAGTGAGTTACTGTAACGATCCATTTTCCCCCTCCGAAAGGCATCGTGACGGCACCTAGTCGCTACGACTAGGTAAATCTATTAATATTGAAATAACCAAAAGTAAGGAATACCAAAAACCAGTTCTGAGAGTAGTTTTATTATGGATCTCGTATTAGTATTAAATTAAACTGTTATATTCTGTTCTTACGCATTTTGATTTCCGTTGATTTTATTATAATATCTGGTAAACTGTCAAAAATAAAGGAATAAGGCAAAATAACTAGTAACGTTGGCTTGCCTAGCGGATTCAAAGTTAGGCTCTATCACGGTCCGGACGGTGATAAATTCGGGTCGTGACAAGTCTGTGCCCTTCCCCCGGCCTAAGATATGGCGGGGGCTATCAGAAGTAGCCCAGCCTGAGTCAGAGTGCTGAATATACTCATGAACTGAGCAAAAGTCTCCTGGAGGGCTGGAGCAGCAATAGGGACCTCCTGTGTCGGCCCTCCAGTTGGAGCTGTTGTGGGCTCCTCCGTCGCAGCTCTCGTAGGTGCTCGGCCTGCACCGCGTGCTCGGCCTCTACCCCTACCCCTGCCTCTGGCGGCTCTGCCTGGGGGCTCGGGTGCCTGATCGTCGGTCCACTCGGTACGGGTCCTCACCATCTGTGAGAAAGAGCAGAATAGAGTTTTAGAATTTTGATGCCAATAACTCGCACGACAAGGAAATCCAAAGAATATGATTGTTCTTAAGAGTTACATAGCCTCCCGAAGATTGATACAGACGTCTCCGTACCAAGCGAGACTTTAATAAATCGGCTTGTGATTCCTATGAACCTAGACGCTCTGATACCAACTTATCACGACCCCAATTTACCCTCTGAAAGGTATCGTGATGGCACCTAATTTCTATGACTAGGTAAGCTTAAATTACGGATAAAACTTAATTAAAAATGCAATAAATAAAGACTGAAAGGATAAAATCTACTTAATCATAACGGTGCAGCTCGGCATGTACAAATATAAACCCCAAAGACCCGGATTGTCACAATATAGTCACAAGCTTCTACACTACTGTAGCTCTAAATAAAACTGGGAAGTACATAGGAAAAATCTCTACAAGACAGAATAGAAGGTGACTCGAAGGATTCTGCAGACGCGGCAGAAATAACTTGCGGTCTCCTGGTAACATCCGGAACAACTAACCACGCGTCAGGTAACTCGTACCTGGATCTGCACACGAAAAAACATGTGCAGGAAAGGGAATGAGTACACCAAATTTGGTACCCAGTAAGTGCCCAGCCTAATCCCAGTCAAGTAGTGACGAGGTCAGGTTAAGACTCTACTGGATTTCTAAATAAATCAATTTAAAATAGTACGAATGATAGGTAATTTCTAAAGTAAACAATTAAAGAAAGTAATCTAAAATATAACAGTAAAGAGAGCCCTCGGCTCAACGCAACGTGGAATCTCCCAGGATACCGTCACGTAGTTTCAAATGATTATGCAGTACTGGGGGATCTCCCGAAATACGTCTGTAGTCCCAAAATAAATATGCAGTGCTGGGGGATCTCCCCGAATACGTCCGCAGTCCCAATTTAAATATACTGTACTGGGGGATCTCCCGAAATACACCCGTAGTACCAATTTAAATATGCAGTACATGGGGATCTCCCGGAATACGTCCGTAGTCCCAATTTAAATATGCAGTACAGGGGGATCTCCCGAAATACATCCGTAGTCCCAATTTAAATATACGATGCGAAATGAATGACAGATAAGGCATCAATTTAAACAGTTCATCAAATCGCACGTAGAGGGTAGCAATAAGCTAACTAAATATGGAGCACGTATCATGTAGGCATGCTTTTCCTACTTTAAGCTAAACAATTTAACACATTAGGCAATGTAATAAGGAAAATAATTTATAATTTTCGAAGGAAAAATAGAATTTTAGCAAAAATGGGCCATGTACGTACTCGTCACCTCACGTACACGGCGCCCACACAACAAATAAATTCCAAACAACCAAAGGGGAAGTCGCCAACATAGAGTTAGGCAAGCCACTTACCTCGACTGCTCAAATAAACTCGAAATCACGTTCTTGTCATGAGTACCCGACTATAAATGGCAAAAATCTATTCTATTCAATTGCATAATGTCAATATAACTTCAAGTTACATCTAACTAATTAATTCGAAGCTAATATGCGAAATTAGAAAAATGGCCCCAAAAGTCCTTCCGGGCCACGTCTCGGAAATAAGTGAAAGTTACCAATTTAGAATACCCATTAACTCACGAACACACTCGAACAAGAATCATAAAAATCCGACATCAAAATCTCGTTAAATTCTCGGATTTTCAATTGGGGAACTTTTCTCCCATTTTTCTATTTTTTTACTCAAATTCCTTGATTAGATTGAAGAACTTGCTATAGATTGATGAAATGCAAATGAAATAGGATTATGAATCATTACTTATTGATCTACTCTTCAAAATCCACCCAAAATCGCATATTCCCGTGCTCCAAATTGATTTTAGAAGTTATGAAATTCAAACCCTTGAATTGTCTATTTCTGACCAGCGATTTCTGCTTCTGCGATCAATTGGGCCACACCTGCGGAAAAGTCATCGCAGGTGCAAAAAATCACTTAAAGGCTTGGGTCCGCACCTGCGACCCCTGGGCCGCATCTGTGGCTCCGCTTCTGCGAAAACCCAGTCGCACCTGCAAGCCCAATCGGACTTGGCTATTTCCTCATCTGTGCATACCTTTATCGCACCTACGCGTCCACACCTGCGGCTCCCCTTCCTTAGGCGCGGAACACCAGAACCAGCAAACTTCAGATTTTTGCTTAAGTCTAAAATCCTTCCCGTTGAGAATCTGAAACACACCCGAGGCCCCCGGGACCTCAACCAAACCTACCAACCAGTCATATAATATCATTCAGCCTTAGTCGAGCCTACAAACCACATCACATAATACCAAAAACACGAATTAAACATGAATTCAAGCCTAAGAACTTAACATATTTCGAAATCCACAACGATGCCGAAACATGTCAAACCTATTCCGAATTACCTCAAATTTGACTCACATGTCACAAATGGCACTACGAACCTAAAACTACTTCCGGAATTCCATTCCGAGCCCGATATCAAAATTTCACCTATCGGCCAAAATCGTCGAAAATCTAACTTTCGCCAATTTCAAGCCTAAATCTACTATAGACCTCGAAAACACATTCCAAATGCGCTCCTAACCCCAAAATCACTCAACGGAGCTAACGGAGTCGACAGATTTCTATTTCGGGTCCGTCTTCACATAGTTTCAACTGCAGTCCGATTTATAAGGCTTAAATTCAAAATTTGGTACTATGTGTCCTAAAACTCTCCGAATTCCATAACTAATCACTTTGGCATGTCCCAAAAGAAGAAACAAACGTGGGGAAAGCAGTTATTAGGGGTTCGGGGCTCAAACTCTCAAAACGACCGACCAGGTCGTTACATACACCCCGACCAATAAAACAAGCTTTAAAGTTTACAACACATTAGGCAAACCCTAGGTGAAGGTCATAGCCCAAGGCCTTTTATATCATTTGAAAAATAACCAAAAAACTTTCCTTGTTTTTTTCTTGAAATATCCATCGTAGTTTAATTTAGATTTTCAAAGAAAACAAAATATTGTGGAAGTGCAAATTTAGATATACAAATCCACGCGCTAAGATATATACTACTAACACCCATTCATATAGATTTGTGTGAAATTCAACCCCGACTCTTGTTGGGTAGTACTATTGTATCATCCGTTTTCACATCCTCAAATAGAGGAGTGAGTTTTGACGCAATCATGCGAACACAAAAGATCCCTGCCACAAACCAGCATTAACCAACATGTTCTAAACTGATCTGACACTCATCCGAAACTCATCCAAGCCCCTCGGGAACCCGTCCGAACATACCAGCAAGTCCCAAAATATAGCACAGACCTATTGGAGGCCTCAAATCACACATAATAACATAAAAACTATGAATTGTACCTACAATAAAACGTAACAAACTTTTGAACTTCAAATTTCCTAAACTCGTGCGGAATTACATCAAACCAACTCGAAATAACCTCAAATTTTGCACACTAGTTCCAAATGATATAACATACCTATTATAACATTGGGAACAACAATCTAAACCCAATAATATCAAAGTTAACTCCCGATCAACCTTATGAACCTTTCAAACCTTCAAATTGCCAACTTTTGCTAATTATGGCCAATACCTTCAAGAAGCCTCCAAATACGAATTCGAGCATACGCCTAAGTCCAAAATCACCATTCGGATTTAATAGAATCATCAAAACTCAGATCCGAGGTCAAATACACAAAAGTCGAACTTGGTCAACTCTTCCAACTTAAAGCTTCCAAAATGAGAATCATTTTTCCAAATTAATCCTGAACCACTCCAAAAAAAAAAACGAAGATACACGCAAGTCATAATAAATCATAAGAAGCTACTCATGCCTTTGAAACACCAAACATAATGTAAATGGTCTTGTGTTGTTATAGAAGTTAACATAAACTTTCCATGACTGCTGAAAAACAAGAAAATATAAGTAAGAAAGTTAGTATTTTAAAGAGAAAATAGCATAGTTAAGAAGCAAAGGGAAATACTCATGTGCAAAGTGTTACTTCTCAAGAATGTTCTCTTCTCCCACTAAGGCACGAGTGGGAATAGCCACGAACTGAGCATACCAACCTCGATCACGATCATCTTCAGGACTGACCAAGACTCTTTTGCTTCTTGCTGCAAGTGTAAAAATAGCCTCATGAAAAAGCTTTAGGGAATACAAATGGAGGAGATGACGAAAAGAGAAAGGGGCAGAAAATAAACCCGATAAGTAGCAAAGGCAAGCTATTGCCCTCCACATTATCGGGCCTATTTTCCCAAGGCAAACATTTTAATAACGCAAAACCCAATAATCACTATGTCAATAGGAGGTTTAATTTTAAGGTGAAAGGATAAGTGTAGAAGAACGAATAACCTTCACGATAAGAGGTTATTCGGTCATCGACACTTGGGGATGTTTTGGAAAGTCAAGTTTTCAATAACATTCTTGGCGTACTACAGGGAGATTACCAGAGTTGATTAGAGAAGGATAGTGATCAGCAGGTTTAAGTGCAGCTATAGAAGCACAAAGAGAAAAGAAAAGTTGTAGAGAAAGCTTAGAAGGGAAGAAAAGAGAGTAGAACACGCTTTATAAGATGCATGATGCATTATTTAGAAGAAAAATGCGTCATTATGAATCGTCATCATAGAATTGTCATGTCGAATTGACACCGCCGCAGAAATCTTAGAAAGACACTGCACACTGTAGAGCCAATCACAACAAGACACATGTCTCTAGCATTAAATGGAAAAGACGAATGTCTCTTTGCATTTGTGGTAAATCATAATGATATCGGGAAGAGGAGGCAAGACATTCCCGCCGTAAGTAAACTTACTACTTCCCGTGTATTCAGTTTTGAATATTCAGAAAGTGGAGGGACTATCTGTATTGGTGAAAAAATAAACTCGCCACATAGAGTAATGACGTGCTGTCAAGTGGCATGAGAGTCAAAGCAATAAAGAGTAATGAAATCTAGGAGAAGCATGGGTAAAACACCCACGGGATTATTTACAGAGATACCATATTTGACAACTGGAAAAAGAAGAGATGGGTGCAAGATGCATAATTAAAGGCTACAAGGAAGGAAGACTCATTAATTGCCACGAATATGGAAAAGATATAATCCCTGATTATGCGCGATTGACTATTATTACCATAACCGTTATAAATTACTCAAGTAACGGGCAATCAATGTAATCAATATAGTAACGAACAAGAATTAAGTAGGGAAAAGTAGTTACATATTGTACTCTAATTTAAACCCCCCTGACCATATTTTGTACGATTATCAAAGAATTCACAAAATTATACTATAAAGTCCTTACATTTTTACTTTATGTTATTTGAAGATCTATTCTAGAAGGAAGTTGTGATTATCAATAAGATTCATTTTTTCTTATTCTCGCATTATTTTATTTTCATTATTTGATATTCAACTACATTAAAAAGTGAAGTAAAATTGGTTATTAAAAAAGTGAAGTAAACAAGTAAGATATCTCTACAAAAAAGGCATTTTTATGTAAAAAAATCGACTGATAAATCTATAGATAATGTTGACCGACTACGGTCGTTTTTCTGAAAATATTTTTTTTGTTTTACCAAAACCGACTGAATTCGATTAATATTTTTTGCGCCAAAATGTAAGAAATTAATTTTGTGCACCGAAAAATTTATTTCTCACTGATTATCTTCAATAGAAGTTTTATTTAAAATAAATTAAATTTAATATTTAAAAAAATGATTCATTTTTTGGTCAACTCATTTAGAAGATAAATCTTTTTCGGTCAATAATTTTATTTTTCTTGTAAAATTGACCTACTTCAGTCGATTATTTTCACACAAAAATAGTTGTTAAAGATTATAAATAAAAAATGATCAATTTTCGTTGATTTTTGTTAGTGAGCAATATTTTTTGAGGTAGGCTTTTAGTCGCATTCAAAACCGACACTGTTAGGTCGATGTTTAGCTGGAAAAGAGCTATTTCTTAGTAGCGTTAAAGAACCTTATTTGTCCCTTAATAATCAAGCAAAATATTAACGAAAATTGTTATAGATTTTCCCTGTCGATGACTTCTTTTTCAACCTAAATCCTGCAAATTGTTAAATTTTTTAAGGAATTATTAATTTAAATACCTTCTTATTTTAAGTTTTCTTTTAATATAAAACATGTAAAGAATTGTGTAATTTTTTTGTAGACTTCTTGACCAGTCATAAGAAATATATTTTCTTCATAATTTTAAAGTTACAAGCAGAAATGAAGAAAAAGTAAAACACAAAAGGACACAAATGAATTAGACCTAGTAAGTTCACTATTGCACCCCTCGGTTGTATTGGTAAAAAATAAACTGTCCACGTGGATCAACAATATACTGACATGTGGAATAGGAATCAAATCAATAAAGGAGAATGAAGAACAGAGAAGGCATATGTAACTCCCTCGGGATGCTCTACGTAAACATCGTGCCTATTAGCTAGAAAAGAGGAAACAAGTACAAAGTGGCTTACTAAGGATACTCAAAGCCACAAAGATGTAAGGTTCATTAATAGCTACGAATATGAAAAACAAATCAGCATAATCCCCAATTATGCGTTATTGATTGTTATTACCTTAACCGATACGAATCATCCATGTAACGATTAATCCATAAAAATAAATGTAAGTAACGACCCTGACTTAAATAGGGAGAAGAAGTTACAATTGTATCCTTAGATAAATATTCTCATCATATCTTGTATCCCTATCGAGAAAATCAAAAAGTAACATTATTAATTGTCAATATACTGACTATTTTCTGGAATTGGAAGAACGTGTTCTTACCTATTGGAAGGAAGTTGCGACTATCTATAAGATTTATTTTTCCTTATTCTCTCAATCTCGATTTTCATTAATTTTTACTCTTTTATATTAAGAAAAGTTGAGTAAAATTGGTTATTAGAAACTCGAATTATTCTTTTATTTGCTTTGGCCACAATAACTATTTTTTGGTTAAACAAATTATTTCCATAACCGGAAAATCTATTTATCTTTTCATTTATTATTTACATACTTTGTTTTTAGCAGCAAATTATATCTGGAATTGATCAAATTGTTTAGCTAGAGGATGGTCAAGGAGGGACTCCTCCACATAACGCGAAGACACACATTCTCCACATCGCTCATGTAAAAATTCACTTGTCAGATCTGCTAATCGAAACTGTAGAAAACAAAATAAAGAACAGTCAAATGTGCAAGATGACTTGAAACAATACATTGCGCAGCAGATAGGTGAAGATCTACATACTTTTGCAAATGGATTATCAAGTGTTGTTCAGGAACCACCACTCGTTATTACAACTGTGGAAAATCCTCATTCAGGGCTCGAGAACTCCGAAAGTAGAGAAATTTCAAATACTTCTGGAACCGGTGGGTCAGGTACACCAAATAATACAAATTTATAAAATCTAGTTCTAACCTTGCAGATACATCTCAAGGAACAAATGAGCGGATAAAACAGATACCAGCAGCACCACCCGTGATTAAAGGAGTTTATATAGACAAATATTCACAACAGCCATGGAAACTAAGTACAACACGGCTACCAATACCTAAAAAATTTAGAATGCTCGATATTTCTAAGTATGATGGGGTTACTGACCCGCGAGATCATATTACTACATTTACCACAGGAGTCAAGGGGGATGAATGAATATCCTTCACGATAGGTGGTTATACTTTCATAAACAACAGGAGTTATGATTGGAAAATCAAGTTTCCTAAAAATCTTTACGTACAAAAGGAAAAAGACCAAATATTTTGAGAGGAATAATGGTCTATAAGGTTGAGTGCTGCTATGGAAGTAACCTCATTATTCCACGCTTCACAGTAAGAAACAAAAGAAAACTCTTGGGGAACGACTTCCGAAACTAGGGTTTCCGGCAGTGGTTATTTTTTATGTAACGACCCGGTCCGTTGTTACGCACTATACACATCTATTCCTTTATTTTTGTCTTGTAGTAGCTCGGTTAGACTGTTCATGGAGTGTTGGGGTTGGTTGGTTCGGGTTCGGAGTGAAAATAGAGTGGATTGAGACACTTAGTCTCTAACAAGAGCTTTAGAGTTGGAAAAGTCAACCCGGAGTTGACTTATTGGTAAATGAACTCGGAATGTGGATTTCATGGTTTGTATAGCTTCGTTAGGTGATTTGGGACTTAGGAGTGTGTTCAGAATATTTTTAGGATGCCCGGTGTAGAATTAGGCTTGAATTGGCGAAGTTAGTATTTTGGCGAATTCCGGTTGATAGGCGAGATTTTGATCCGAGGTTCGGAATGGGATTCCGAGAGTTGTTGTAGCTTTGTTAGGTCATTTTGGACTTGCCGGCAAAATTTCAGGTCATTAGGAGATGGTTTGGTTGGGTTTTTTATCAAATGCGTGTTTCGGAAGTTTTTGGAAATCATAGGCTTGAATTGGATGCGAATTTATGATTTTGATGTTGTTTTGGTGTTTTAATGGCTCGACTAAGTTTGAATAACCATATCTGTTATGTTGGTATGTTTGGTTGGGGTCCCGAGGGGCTCGAGTTTTATTTCGGGCGTTAAACGGAGAAAGTGGAACTTGAAATGCAGCTGAAGCTGCTACTGCTGGTGCGATCGCACCTGCGATGCTTGGGCCGCAGGTGCGGACATCGCAGGCGCGGACATCGCAGGCGCGAGAGTGAAGGCGCAGGGGCGGAAATCGTCGCAAGGGCGGAAGGAAGATCGCACCTGCGAGGTCGCAGGTGCGGGATATGGGTTCGCAGGCGCGGGCTCTGAGTGTTAAGTGAAGGACCGCAGGTGCGGTCAACATGTCGCCCCTGCGGTACCGCTGTTGCGATAAAAGGGCCGCAGGCGCGAAGTCTGGGAGTTTAAGTGATTTTCGCTGGTGCGGTTAAAATGTCGCGCCTGCGCAGTCGCAGGTGCGAGAATAATACCGCTGTTGCGGAAATGCCTGGGCAGAACTATATAAGGCAGCCTTCGCGAAATTTGTCCTTTTTCACCATTTTTACACACGGGTTGGAGGTTTTGGAGGGGTTTGAAGAGGGATTTCGTTGTTTCTTCAAGGAGGTAAGTTTCTTGGACTCAAAACTCGTTATATTGTTCTTGGGTTTAAGAGAGGAAGAATGGGGGAATTGGAGGACCATTTGAGGTCCGGTTTTTGTGTTCTTGGTATGGTTGGACTCGGGAAAAGACAAGGGACCTAGTGTTGTGAAAATTTCTGACTTTCGAGACGTGGGCTCGAGGGCCGGGTTTTTACCGAATTCGGGATTTTTGGTATTTTTGCTAAATTTTGATTTTGGGATTGTTCCTTAGCACAT
>ML300503.1:0-27238 GCA_005239495.1 Nicotiana undulata
CATCCTGCAACCATGGAGTAGCTATAAATCCTTCCGGAATCTGATCTAATCCACATATACTGAATGAGCTAGAACCTCCGCATCTAGATCAATTTGAGACTATACAATAAGTGCTGATGTTCGAGTTTTAGACTGCGCTCTGCTTCCATCACTTCCCTCGATCGTAGCTGTCATTGGGGCTTCATATCTTGTTCGGTCGTAGACGCTTCGCATGTTGTCGAGATTAGTGAGAGGACAAGAGTAGGCAAGTTCAATCATCAATGTTAGAATAAATTTGCACGATGGAGATGAAGAAATGTGGAGTTATTCCTAACTTTACAGCCTCTGGGGATAAGTACAGACGTCTCTGTACCGATCCTTCAGACTCTACCAAGTTTGTCCGTGAGTTGTGAGACCTAAGCAACCTAGGGCTCTGATACCAACTTGTCACGACCCAAAAATCCCACCTTCGGGCCATGACTGCGTCTAACGTTGAACCCGCTAGACAAGCCAACGTTTGAACTAAATAACACTCATTAAAAACAAATACGAACAAGATAATTAAGGCTTCGATGGCCCGCCATAAGAAATTTAACAAAATACCCCAAAATACAACGTAGCACTTTTCGAAATAAAACCCATAAATGAATCCCAGAACTAGTGTCACATACTCACGGACTATCTTAGAGATTACTACAAACAAAAGGTCTGAAATAAGTACGTAAGACTGTCTTTGAAATACAAGGTAAGACAGAGCTAAAAGTGGAAAGTAGAAGGTGACGTCAAGGACCACGAACGTCTGCGGGTCTACCTCGAGTCTCCTGTGTGACTGAATGAGATGCTCCGATCGTCAGTGATCTCTAGGTCCGGCTGCGTAGTCTGCACAACATAAAGAAGTGCAGGTGTAGCATCAGTACAACCGACCCCATGTACTGAGTAAGTGTCGAGCCTAACCTCGGCGAAGTAGTGACGAGGCTAGGACCAACACAACATATGTACCTGTGCAATTTTATATAATAGCAGGAAAAATGGCAACAGAAATAAGCAAGTAAGACAGATACGGGGAGAACATGCTGGGGAGATAGGGTAACAGTATGCTAGCACAGCAGTACAAGGTAATAAATGAAACGTAAAGACAAGGCAGAAATATAGCTTCTCAAACATATAATGAACAGGAAAGGCACGGCATGTCCCCTCGTGCATAACCTCACAGTCACTCGGCACGGAATGTCCCCTCGTGCATATATAATAACACTCGGCACGGAATGTCCCCTCGTGCATAACCTCACAATCACTCGGCACGAAATGTCCCCTCGTGCATATATAATAACACTCGGCACGGAATGTCCCCTCGTGCATAATCTCACAATCACTCGGCACAGAATGTCCCATCGTGCATATATAATAACACTCAGTCAGCACGACATGTCCCCTCATGCGACGAATAATAAAAAAAACACAAGGCAACAATAATATGAAAGTCAACAACACGAAGACTCAAGTGCATGGAAATACTCATTACAATTCTATTGCTCCGACAAGGAGAAATAATCATTTACAACATCAACAAATGCCCGACAAGGGTCTCAGCTATAACCAACCTCGCATCAGTAATACAATTTCAACAGTGTAAGCCTCAACTAGAAAAAATAACTCAGAAACTCTCCACGTCATGGAACAACATCAAGTATCACTTTTAAATCATAATTTACTCATAGTGCGGGGAATATTAAGAACATAGCAAATTCCATCACGATTGACTCACGGGCATACTTGACCGCAAGGCATAGGCACTCGTCACCACGCCTATACGTTGGACATTAGTTTCACATAACAAGTAAGACTCTATACCTAATCCCTCAAGCTAAGGTTAAGCCAAACACTTACCTCGGCTCCAAAAATTGCAAGTCAAGCCTCAATCACAGCCTTTCCCTTAGAATCCGACTCCGGAACGGTATTATCTAGACATAATCAACCCAAGTATATCAATAATGGCTCAATAAATCAAACCCATAGCCTAATTATTTTTTTCAAAGCATTCTTCCTAAGATTCCGAAATTTGACCCCGGGCCCGCTTGGTCCAAACAAGAGGCTCGGACCAAAACCCGATCACCCATAACCCCACGAGTTAGAATATATGATTTGTGTTAAGATTCGACCCCAAATGGAGGTTGAATTACTCAAAACTCTAAAAATCCAACTTGACCTAGAATCCTTAATTCCTACTTTAATTTCCATGTTTTTAGGTCTAGAGTTTAGTGATTAATTGAATAAATTAAGAGGAAACGAGGTCAAGAGCACTTCCCTATGGAGTTTTGGCAGTTGGGGAGCTTGATTTTCGCTTATGGGTGGGTTTGAGGAAGAAGGGGGAAGTGAAAAATGGGAGTGACCCGTATAAGGTTCTGGTTTGGTATTTAAAAATCACTGAACACGTTTGTGCTCTGCGATCGCAGAAGAACAATTGCGATCGCAGAAGAGGACTGGATGATACTTTACGTGATCACAGGAAGACCTACGCTATCGCAGAGCCTAAGGTCCCCCACCCTGTGCGATCGCAGCACCCCCACGCGATCGCACTGACCAAATTACCCTAGACCCCTGACTCGACTAATACCCTATGCGATTGCGGAGCTGGCATTGCGATCGCATAGAGCACCTGGGACCCCTACCAATCTAATGTTGTGTGATCACGGAGATGCATATGCGATCCCACTGAAGAAAAGGCCTGACACCAGAAAACTAACAAAAACCAGATTTTCCTAAGTTTTCTCACCCCGTTAGCTACCCGAAACTCACCCGAGCCCTCGGGGCTCAAAACCAAACACACACACGACTCCCAAAACATCCTACGGACTTGTTCAAGCTTTTAAATCATCAAAATATCATCAAAAACTACGAATCAAACCCCAAAACCGAATTAATCAAACTTAAGAACTTTGAAATTCTAGAATTCACTTCAACACACCGAACAGGCCTAAACCACTCAAAATGACTTCAAATTTTGCAGATACGTTATAAATGACACAACAGAATTATATTTGGTCTTGGAATTTCATTCGGACCTCGGGAACATAAAATCACCTCTCAAGCCAAATTTCAAATTCATTAGAAACCCCACAAGTTCATTAACTCCATTTTTCCTCATCTGGATGCGAAACCAATCAAATCAAGCCCGTTTTACACCAACTTCCACAGATAGGACAAATAACATATATCAAACCTGTTCCGGGCTCCGGAACCACAATACGGGCCCGGTAACACAGCTTTCACATAATTATTAATTTTCAAAAGCCTTTATTATTTTCAGAAAATAATTTTCTTTAAAAGTTCATTTCTCGGGCTTGGGACCTCGGAATTCGATTCCGGGCATACGTCCAAGTCCCATATTTTCCTACGGACCCTCCGGGACTGTCACATCACGAGTCCGAATCCGTTAACCAAAAATGTTGACCAAAGTCAACTTTAAACAATTATTCAATTCAAAATATCCCATTTTTATCAAATTTACCTGCCTGGGCTGCTCACGCATATCGAGGTGAGATTAACGGAGGCTTTCGAGGCCTCAGAACACAGATTTAGCTGGAATTACTTAGGATGACCTTTTGGGGCATCACACCAATCTTGCATCAATCTTCAAGAATCAAGAAACTCAATCACAAGATCTTCATCTAAGATATTTGAAGCTTTCGGACACAAATTCGCAAGGCAAAGGTTTATTGGAATCTTGAATTTGGTTGCAAAACGAGGTAAGTATCTTGCCTAACTTTATGGGGGGGGGGGGGGGACCCCCCCTTGGGTTTTGAGCTTTCTACAAGGTTTGTACTTTGTGTCGGCGGGGGGANCCCTTAGGATTTGAGTCTTCTACAATGATTGTACTCTGTGTACGCGAGGTGACAAGTGTGTGCTCAGACTTATTTGTGGGAAGTTGGCCTTTTAGGGTTCTTAGGTCCTTATATTCACTATGTATGAATTTGTTCTTGATACGTTTGAATTCATATTTGATAGTTTCACCTAGGATTCACCCTTACTCTCTACTTGACCTTGATTTGACTTAACTGAAGAATTTACTTGTTCTATCATCATGCTATATTTCCATAACTGCTTATCTTTAACTAAAGTTGTTATTATCTCACCCTATAATGGTTTAGTCTTAATTGGAGTTATGATCATATTTTGCTGCTTACCCTTACTTGAATTGTTGAATACCCTCGAATTTGCTCGACCTCAAAAGAAGTTTAAATAACCTATGTCTTAGTTGACTTGCCTTTATTTGGAACTAGTTGACTCGTGTTGGATTCTTAGTGTTGACTTGAATATTGTGGAATCGTTGCTACATTTTGTTTTGTTTTCCTCGTTAAGGTGTTTCTCCTTGCGCCTAGCATTTCTTTTCTGTGGCTATTCCTTGTGAGTGAGTTCTACCGTTTTTGTGATTTAAGTTATTGTATTGATTTGCTCGTCGTACTTTGCTTATGTCATTGTTGCTTTAGTACTTGTTGTGATGGTGTACGAGGTTTTTGTCGTGATATAGTTGTTATATCTATTGGTTGCACTGCATATTTAATTGGGACTACGGACGTATTCCGGGAGATCACCCTATACTGCATATTTATTTTGGGACTACAGACGT
Organism: Nicotiana undulata; assembly: GCA_005239495.1. Classification (NCBI taxonomy): domain Eukaryota; kingdom Viridiplantae; phylum Streptophyta; class Magnoliopsida; order Solanales; family Solanaceae; genus Nicotiana; species Nicotiana undulata. The sequence goes on from ML300503.1 coordinate 4,607, forward strand.
ATTTCAGGAGATCCCCCTGTACTGCACATTTATTTTTGGACTACGGACGTATTTCGGGAGATCCCCTGTACTGCATATGTATTTTGGAACTACAGACGTATTCCGGCAGATTCCCCTATTGATGTATCTGTGTTCGAAGCCGTTAAGCTTCTATGTTTTGATGTCAGGGTGACCTACACTTGAAGAAATTTTATTTGAAAAGGATTTATCTTAAAGAAACTAAGTTTGAATGACATTTATTTGAGAAAAATATTTGAAAAGCATTTATCTTGAAAGAACTATGTTCGAAGAACATTTATTTGGAAAGTTTATATTTGAAAAGTAATTACCGTGGCAAAACTATGTTTGAAGAATATTTATTGGAAAACTTTATATTCGGGGGGAATATATATTTCAAAAGAATTTCCTATTGGAAATGATTACATTCTAAATATTTAAGTATAGAAACTTATGGGTGAAAGTTTACACTTGAAGAATTTAACTAATTTATTGGGATTGTTGGCTAAGTCCTGATGTGAAAACTATTGCAAAGTTGAGTTACTACTTTCCCTTACTGTATTGTGATTTCCTGATTTGGGTTGTGTTTCCCGTCCATACTTCTGTGTATTATTATGGTGTTCCGTTGTTATTTGTTGTTTTTCCTTCATTATTGTAGTTGTTATATTGTTAGCCATATTGTGTAATCATTAGATAGATGTCATGTCCCGTTACTCCCATGCTTATGCTTGTTTAGTTTATTATACAGTGGGTGTCTTCACTAGTCCTCGTCACTACTTCACCGAGGTTAGTCTTGAACTTACTGGGCACCGTTGTGGTGTGCTCATACTACACTCTTGCACATATTTTTGAAGATCCAGGTATTGTTCGTTAGTAGCTGTGCGGATTCTTGCCAAGGAGACTCAAGGTAACCCTGCTGCTTCGTTCGCAGGCTTCGGAGTCCCCTTCCTATTTTGTACTCACACTGTTGTACTTATTCCCATATAGTGGTGTTTAGAAGTTGTAGCGAAACTCTGTAGAGCTTATGACTTGTACTACCAGTTTTGGGAATTTGTAAGTTTTGTGAAGATTTCTATGTCGTGATTGTTAGAATTTTTTTTATTATGGTTGTTTTCAATAAATATAGGCTTACCTAGTCCTTAAGACTAGGTTCCATTAGGAAACCCAACGGAGGAGAAATTGGGTCGTGACACTGAAAGTCATGAAAGTGGATTTCTCTCTTTTCACGACCCAAATTCCAAACCTTAGGGATCGTGATGACGCCTAACACCACACTTGCTAGGCAAGCCAATGTTAGAGTTCGATTAGCTATTTACATTTGATTATCCATTTAAACATAATGTACAATTATAAAATAAACTTAAGCTACTGACTTACAATGAAAAATTCAAAACATAAAATAATAAACACTTAAATAAACCGAGCCACGAACTAATTATATAAGTAACTCTAGAACTACCCCAGGGTTTAGTGTCACAATTCACAAACTACTAAAGAATACTACAAATACTGGGCTGAAAGAAATAATGTAATTGTTCTGAATAAAATAAAACAACGTTTATTAAAATAGGAGAAGACTCTCGGGATCTACGAACACCTGCATATATACCTCGTGTCTCCGAATAAATGATAAGCCGCTCTAAATATCTCTATTGATGGTCGATACCTAGATCTGCACAAAAGAGTGAAGAGTGTAGTATCAGTACAACCGACCCCATGTACTGAGTAAGTGCCGAGCCTAACCTTGACGAAGTAGTGACGAGGCTACGGCGGGGCATTAACAACATATAACATGTGACAATAATATATACTATAACGCAATAAAATAATTCTACATGAACAAGAAAAATATAACTGAGACAATAAAATATAAAGCAAGAAGGAAATCTAAACAAATAATTAAGTACTGCAACAACAATAAAATAACTCAGCTGCCTTTTTCAGGCCTCGGCTATAACAACCTCTAAAATGATTTCCAAGTTTCCAAACTTTTACTTTAAATAAAAGTAGTGCCAAAATATAAAAAATAGTAAAATGGTTGTTTTCAAATCTTGGTTTTTCTTTGAAAATTATTAAAAATATAATTGTCCTCCCTTATTGCTCCTTGTTGCGGCATGCAACCCGATTCCACCAGACATATCATATCAATTTATTCACCCGTATCACGGTCAATTAATTCACCCGTATCACAATCAATTATCCACCCTTGTCACAACCCCCTTATCACAGCCTTTCAAGTCAAAGCCTTTCACAATATTTATATCTCAAAAAATTGTAAACAAAACAAGTTTCACTTTAAAATAATAGTATGAAATAATGACAATAAAACAATGAGTGTTCCAGTCTTTAATTTATAAACAGTAAAACATGCATATTCTCCCTTATCATTGACTTGTTGCGGCGTGCAACCCGATCCCACATATTCACAATATCACAAACAATTATCCACCCTTATCACAACCACCTTATCACACCAATTTTGTTTATTCATCAAAAACTTTCACAGTTCAGGCCAAGCATTTCACAACACTTTTATTTCAACAAATTTCAAACAGAAAACAACATAACTCATTAGCTTCAACCAATATCATTTCACAATAAAACCAACCAGAATATATGTAAACATCATAACGCTGTCAACCCAACTCAGTCTTTATGTATCATGATAAAATCAAGAGAACAACCTACACTTTTAATACACTTGCCACAACAATTGGCAACAATCAATCGAAACCAAACAACCACGTAAACCTCAACAATTATAAAACAGTTAAACTGCAATTCTCATAACTTCCTCAATATTATCAAAAATAAAACCAACATGAACATATATATATATCTCGTAAAAACAATGCTAAACTACTCAACCGTTTTGTACCACAAGGGAAACAAATAAAAAACCAATACTCTTTCCAAAATAACCACAGTAATATTTAACAACAAAATAACAAAGCCAACTAGTCATAGAAATAATAACGAACAAAGAACTATTAAGGCAAATATCAATTAAGTTGGGAACGAGAAAATGATCATGTTTATCAGGCAAATTGGGTGGTGCATAGATACTCGTCATCTCACCTATACACCACGCCCATGCATTTCACATAGCAAACAAGTGGGGATTCCTATTCCCTCAAGTCAAAGTTAGGCCAAATATTTACCTCAATTTCGTAGCCTACTCACAGCTCAATTATAGCTTTTCCTTTAGAATCTTGCTCTAACTTGCTCGAATCTAATCATAATTAACTCAATATCATTAATTAAGACTAAAGGAACTAACTTTATTGAAATATATAATTTTTCCTAAGTTTTCTCAAAAAAAGTGAAAACCCGACCCCGACCCGCTTGGTCTAACCTTGGGGTTCAGACCAAATTACGTTTACCCATTCACCCACGAACCCAAATATACAATTAGTTTCGAAATTCGACCTCAATTCCAGGTAAAGATTTGATTTTTAAAAAGTTACCTAATTCTAACCAAACCCTCAGTTTTTACCATGAAAATTCATAGTTTTTGATTTAAAAGTGATGAAAAATACTGAGTAATTGAAAGAGTAAAGTTTATAATTGATTACCTATGACTTGGGGATGATATTTGGTGAAGAAATTCGTTCCTAGGGCTGTGGGGTTCGAAAATTTGAAGAACAAGAAGTCTGCTCGTTTTATATAAAAAAAAATTTGCAAGCTAATCTGCCTCGTTTCTCGCATCAAATGATCCTTAAACTCGATTTTTATGTCTCCAATGGATTCCTTGTGATATTCTAGTCAAGTTAGACTTTTGAATCACTCAATTTGGCCTTATAATGAAAGACATATGTAGGTTTTCTATTTGCAAATAGTGTAGATTTTTAATACGCCGTCAGGGGCAATTTCATAATTAACAAAATCTGGCAACCTTAGTAAAATAATCATAAAATCCTCGTACGATATCCAAATTTGATGATTCTTTTTGCTATGGGGCTGTAATTACGATGCGGATCTAATACTTTATTCAAAACATAAATAGGAGCTCATTCGTTCAATATGATATCATTTATGCTTGAAGAAACAACGTCGAAGCATAAGAAAGAACGAGCGCAACACAATCCAAACCTATTTGAAACTCACCCAAGCACTCGGGCTCTAAACAAAATATGCACGCAAGTCTAAAAACAGCATACAGACTTGTTCGTGCAATCAAATCGTGAAAATAACATGCAAAACTATGAATTAGTCCTCAAAACTCATTATTTTCCTCAAGAACACTTATAGTTCATAACTTTTCAACCGGATGTCCGAATCACATCAAACGAACTCTGTTTTTCACCAAATTTCACAGGCATTGCCTAAATATCATAACAATCTATACCGGTCTCCGAAATAAAAATACGGGCCCGATACCAATGATTTCAAACATTAATTCTTTTCTTTATTTCATAAATATTTCAGCAAAACAATTTCTTTCAAAAATTGGTTTCTAATGCTTGGGACCTCGAAATTCATTTTCGGGCATACGCCCGAGTCCCATATTTTACTGCGGACCTCCCGGGATCGTCAAAACACAGATCCGAGTCCCATTTACTCAAAATGTTGACTCAAGTCAACTAAAACCAAATTTTTAATTCTAAAAATTATTATTTCTTATATTTTCACATAAAAGCTTTCCGGTTTTACGCCTGGACTGCGCACGCAAATTAAGGTATTTAAAATAAATCTTTTTAGGGCTATTAAGCCTAGAACGGAGTCTAACTTCATAAAATAACCCCTTGGGACATCACATCTCTATGCTCCTAAGACTATCTTCAGCACCTATGACAAGACTGCCTTTTCCATGATGGAGTACACCTTGAGGGAAGTTGGCTTAAGACAGACAAAGAACCAGAGTTAATCCCTAATCAGAGTAGTGGGGGAATCAAATCTGAAGCCAACAAATCCTCTTTCTCAGACCAGCTGATGCTGATTCAACAAACATTGCAGGTATCAAGGAATTACTAACCTCTATGCAGGAGCAGGTAGACAAGATCAGAGAAGTAACTAAGGAAACTGGAGCAGAAGTGGCTAAGCTAAGGATCACTCTACAATCCACAAAGAGGCAAGGAATCAGGGCCATGCAAGATGTCAAGAAGCTGACCAAAGTCACCAAAGATATTGATGCCTCTTATGACAGCTTCTGCACTAAAGTGATTGACACCCTGAAATACTTCCTTGGAAGGAGTTGAAAGTTTGGGATGCTTAAGACAATCATTATACTTTTTCTGTTTTATATGGTGGCTTAAGACTATTTCTTTTGGTTGTGTCTGGGATGAGCATGTTAGTCGACTATGCTGACTATTACTGCTAGTTGTAAATAATTTTTGCCTGCTTAGTTAGAACTATTACTGCAAATTATTTCTCTTGCTCTTTTTGATTAATGTCAAAGGAGGAGAAGAAAGAAATAGAGTGCAGGTTCAAAGGATCAAGAAAGTTCAAGATCAACACACAAGAACCATCTTGAAGACAGGGGGAGCACACTTGAAAAAAGGAAGAATCCAAAATTAGTCAAACTGTTTTTAGATTATAGTCATCATAAAAAGGGGGAGATATTTAAGTTTAGAATTTTAATAATGATCAATAACCCTAAAGAAGCTTTGACTAATGATATATTCTTGTATGCAGATTCTGGTGAGCAACAACATTGCTAAAAGGAAAGAATATCTAATCAATAGCTATGTATCTTGAACCTTGCTTTACATGTAAAATAAATCAGTTAGCCTAAGAAGAAGGGAATCAATCAATATTGACCAAGATTCTCAAGCGCACAAAAATGGAGCAAATCACGGACAACTTAATCAGTATTAACCAAGATCCTCAAGTGCGCAAGAATGGAGAAAATCAAGGACGACAATCAAATTCAGAAGATTCAGCAGAAGCTCAAGTTAAGAAGGAATTAAGGAAGCATTCCGCCAAGATTGAAGTAAAGAAACCAATCAGCCAAGATTATCTCAAATCAAGGAAGAATGAAGGAAGCAATTCATAAGAAAAAAAAGAAGAAGATGAATGTAGCTACCATTTCAAGCTGGATTCATGAGGAAACCCTTGGGTCTTTCTCTTAGATGTACATGCGTCACAAGGAAAGGACTTCTAGAATTGCTGCAATACAATCCCAGAAGATAAGGAAGCAGAAGACTCATAAGCTATAAAGGAAGAAGCAGAGTAACATTTAAATATATGCAACTACACAATCTATTTCTAGTTCTTCGTACAAACATTGTTCTTGAGTCTACAAGTGTCACATAAAAATAGGAAAAGTTAGAACACAAACGAGAGTTGTGTCAACATTATAAAAATTAGTATTGCTGCATATCACTGGTGGTGAACGTACGAAAACCATCGTTGTTGTAAATATTTATCCAATATCTAAGAGAACCCTTATGACCCAGGGGATTTGGACGTAGGTACCACACCGGTAATGAACCAGTATAAAAACTGTTGTTTCTTCTTTATCTTTTTGCTCTTTTAATCAACTTTCACTAAAATCATTCACCGTGCAAAATCTAGTCGACTAAACTTATACATAGTCAACTAAGATTTTTAAATCGATTACAATTCACCCCTCCCTTTTGTACTTTCATATTATTGACAAAATTGGAGCTACCGATGGAAGTGTTGTTTACCAATGAAATTGTATCTAGCACAAGAATATAAGATGCAGAAAATGCTTAAAATTTGACGCATCTTATTTCTATTTCTTTTCTTCTTCTTTTTTTCCTGGATACACTTTGACACACCTGTAACAGATTTCAGAAAAGTCCAATTTATTTAACTAATTAAGTTTGCAATTAATGAAAATCTGATTTTAAATTATTCAAATATCATCTTACTAAGCATATTTATTTTTTTCTTCTACAATCACTCATGAGATCTTCTATTGGTAAATATTGGTAAAAAATTCTCACGATTTAGAGCCAGTACACTTTCGACGAATTGTGATTGTTGTCTGTCGATAATGTAATATTTGCTATTAGCCAGCAGAAATATATTGACATTTTGAAACATCTTTGATCGAAAATTTCATTGGAGCTTCATATGTTGGTAAAATATCGCCAAAAATCCAATTTTTTTTTTTTTATAGTGACCACACTTACCGCTAACTCCTATCACAGAACCACCACCCCCACTGCAAGTCTAACCATTAACCATATTATCGAACTTTAATTACCTCTAGTCACCACTACACAACCATTACTTGGAACCAATGAACAACTACCATTGCCGACTTTTCTCTATAAAACTATAGCCACTACCACCAGTCACCGTCTTAAAACTATATATCTTCGCCGATCAACAGTAGCTTTTAGTATGTGATTCATGAAAGAAATAACTTATAAACACGTGTTAAAATTTTCTTTTTTGTGAATGTGACATTTAATATTAAGTTATTTGAATTTTATATTTGTTAGTTGTTAGATAAAGATAAGTTATCCACATTTCAATTCTAAAAAATAGTATTAACTATTATGTGCTTGGATGTAGATGCAATAATATAACGACTCGGCCGGTCGTTTTGAACATTTTAACCTTGTTCCCTATTTATTTCCTCCTCGATGTTCAATTTTGGTTATGTGACTTGTCGAGGTGGTTGGTTTGGTTCGGGTTAGTTTTGGAGTGAATTGTGACACTTAGTCCCAAGGTTGATAACTTAAGTTGGAACAATTGATCGGAGTTTGACTTTTATGTAGACGGCTCCAGAGTGGAGTTTTGATTGTCCTGATAGCTTTGTATGGTGATTTTGGACGTAGGCGTATGTCCAGATGTTGATTTGGAGGTCCGTAGATTGATTTGGTATTTTTTGGTGAAAGTTGGAAGATTGAAGCTTTGGAAGGTTGATAGGTTTGACTGAGGGTTGAATTTACTGATCGTATTCAGTTTGTGGTTCCAAGAGTTGGTATAGGTCCGTTGTGCCGTTTAGGACTTGCATGCAAAATTTGAGCTCATCCGGAGTTGATTTGATGTGATTTGGCATTAGTTTTAGAAGTTGAATGTTCATTAGACTTGAATTAGGGTGCGATTCATAGTTTTATAATGCTTGGTGTGATTTAAGTCCTCGAGTATGTTCGTGTTGTGTTTGGGGACCTGATGGTGTTTGGACGGGGTCCTGGGGGCCCCAGGTGTGTTTCAGATTGTGTTCAGACCATTTGTTCATGTGTTGGAACTGCTGGTTTCTGTGCTTCTAGTTTCCTTCTTCGCATTCGTGAAGAATTGTTCGCGATCACGAAGAAAAAGTCACGATCGTGTAGAGTCGCTGCTGGCAGGTGGGATTTTTCTCTTCGCGTTCGCGAAGGGTTGGGGTGTTTGTACATCGCGAACGCGGGTGAGTGTAACGACTCAATCGGTCATTTTGTGTGATTGCCTCCCATTTTCTCTTTTGATGCTCCTCACACGTGCGTTTATAATTTTATGACTTGCGGGTCGGTTAGTTTTGTTCCGGGAAGCTTTCGGGTTGATTTGTATCCTTTGATTCTTGACTTAGAAGTTTAAATTAGAAATGCTGACCAAACTTTGGCTTTTATAAAAATTACCCGGGAATCGTATTTTGATGCCCTCCGGTTCGCAATTGCAAAGCCTCTATCGCAACTGCGACGAATTTTAGAATGTCAAGGTTCACAAATGCGAGCCCTGGTATGCAATTGCAATTTACGAACCCCGTATTACAAATGCGACATCTGCAATTGTTTAAATGGCTGGGAGACGGGATATTTGAATTCATTCTCTCATCTTTGAACCCTAGATTCGGTAGGAGGCGATTTTGTAACGACCCGACCGGTCGTTTTGCGTATTCGGACCCCGATCCCCCAAATGATACTTTCTGTAGCGGCTTATCGTGATTTGTGACTTGCGGGGACATGTGGTTCGGGATTTGGAAGTGTTTGGAATAGTAAAGGAACACTTGGTTCCTTAAGGTTGGCTTTTAAAGCCAAGTTTGACTTCGGTCTACATTTTGAGTAAACGACATCAGAATCGAGTTTCGACGATTCCAATAGCTTCGTATGATTATTTCGGACTTGTACGTATGTCCGGAATGGGTTTTGGATGACCCGGGAGCGTTTCGAGCCAAATAGCGAAATATAGTTTCCTTAAGTTTGAAATTTGGTTTGGAACGTGATTTTTTTATTATCGAGGTACGAACGTAATTCCGAGACCGGGAATAGTTCCGTTATGTCATTCATGACTTGCCTGCAAAATTTGGTGTCATTCCGAATAGTATAGGTCAGTTCGGCGCATTGAAACCGAATTCAAGAACTTAGAAATTCTTAAGTTTGATCCTAGGGGTTTTTAGGGGTGATTTTGAGATTTAGCGTTGTTTCGGGTGTTCCGAAGGCTCGAGCGAGTCCGTATTATAATTTAGGACTTGTTGGTATAATTTGACGGGGGCTCGGGTGGGCCCAGGTGCCTCCCGTACACCACACGAGGCCAAAAACCAGCTGAAAATGCAGCTGGTGCACCTGATCTGGTGTGACCGCAGGTGTGGTTGCCCAGCCGCAGGTGTGGTTGCCCAACCGCAGGTGCGGGACCGCTCCTGCGGTCCAAGCCTCGTAGGTGCGGATTTAATTCCGCAAGAGCAGAACCGCAGGTGCGGTCTCCAGCTCCACAGGTGCGGGCCCAGTCTTCCCCGTCCAACTCCGTAGGTGCGAGCCCCAGCTCGCAGGTGAGGTCCTCGAGCCACAGGTGCGGTACCCCTGTAAGCCAGGGAGTGCACTTTCACTTAAACACGGGATTTCCTTCATTGTTTGCATTTTACACCTCCATTTAAGACTTGAGAGCTTGGGAAGATATCTCCACAACCTAGATACTAAGAGGTAAGTAAATTCTATTTAAATGTTAGATTTTTACACCAAAACTTAGGTAGACTAACATCTAAATAGTGAAAACCATAGGGGATAGAGTGAAAACCTAGGGTTGATGAACTTTAGGGAATTTCACCACTTTTCTACCATGAAATCATACAAAAATTATATTATTGATCCTTAGGCTATGGGTGAGTGTTATCTTCAAATATTTTCGGAATCCGAGCATGTGGGCCCGGGGGTGTATTTTGGGATTTCTTCAAGAATAGTGAATTTAATAAATAAGTAGGAGAATTTCCATACCTTGAGCATGCATTGACGTATTTATATATCATTTGACTAATTTCGAGTCCTCTGGTGTAAAGTTTGGAGTTTCGGGTGCGTTCTTGGCCGGGAAGTAGATTCTACGCGAGGTGAGTCTCCTTTCCAACCTTGTAAGAGGGAATTGTCCCCATAGGTAAATGTAAACAATTGAATTTGTCATTATTTGCGGGGGCTACGTACGTGCAAAGTGACGAGAGTCCGTGCGTAGCTACTACTTTGTTGTGTCGGGTAGAATTTAGGATTTCACAAGCATGCCTCTATGTGCCTTACCTGCATCCTTACTTGTGTTCCTGGTTGCTTATTATCCCCTAAATTGACATGAGAATTTAGGAAGCTATGTGTAAGTTTAAGTGCTTAAATCCCTGAATTTAAGAATAATCCATGATAAATTCCTGAATTTCCTGATAATTCTGTGTATGTACGAGCACCCGTGTCGCATGTATAATTCGTGAGCGAGGTAGCCTTATATTTATGTCAACCGCGTCGCATGATCGATTCGCGAGCGGGGTAATAGATGCATTTATGGTTCGTGACGCTCGACCCTCGACAGTGCACATTTAAATTTCTGCGTCGCTCCGGCCGTACGCTTCGGCATATTATATGCTATGTGCTTGATTGAGCGTCTTATTATTATTCTTACCAATTCAATGGTTTTGTGGGAAAGAAACTTGTGATTTTTATTAAATATTATTACTTGGCCCTTGCAGGTTGATCGTTATCTTTATGTCCTGATGCTCCATGTCTACTTGCTTTTCATAAATTTTATTCCTGTCTAGATTCATTAAATCATATTATTGATAACGACCCTAGTGAGTAACACATCTACCTCTCGTCACTACTTCTTCGAGTTTAGACGGGATATTCACTGGGTACATATTTGTTTATATGTACTCATGCTACACTTCTGTACTTAATTGTACAGGTTCTCAGGTTGTTGCACCTGGTCACCATCCGGGTGTTCGTCGCTGAGAGTACTACCGGGGTTTGACTACACGGTGAGCTGCTCTTCCTAGCGTTCTGCAGCGGCACTATGGAGTTTCTATTACTTTTGGGATATTTCTTTCTACCCCTTTTCAGACAGTCGTACATTCATTTTGTCTATTTGTATATTCCACTAGTCGTCTGTGGACTTGTGACACTAGGTCTTGGCACACGTAGTTGATTCACTAGTATTATGATGCTCTGTTTTATGCTGGCAAACGATTTTTGAGTTCCTTTAAATCACTTTTCCTCACATCCTCCCTTTCATTTAAGGACTGCTTAAATTAAAACTGGACAAGTATTTGAACATCTCATTAATTTAAGTAATTTCGTTAGCAAACTAGTGTTGGCTTGCTTGACTTCGGCGTTGGGCGCCATCACGACCTGAATAGGAATTTGGTCGTGACAACATGGTATCAGAGTTCTAGGTTCACGTAGGTCTCACAAGTCACAGGCAAACCTAGTAGAGTCTTGCAGATCGATATGGAGACATCTGTATTTATCTTCGAGAGGCTACAGGGTGTTAGGAAAACCTCTCTTTATTCTTATTCTATTGTGCAATTGATGGTCTTACTAAATCTCGCTCTTCTATTCTCTCACAGATGGTGAGGAGTCGTACAACTGATATTCCAAGCCCGGGAGATGCTGATACCCCCGTAGTCCCAGGCCATGGCAGAGGCCGGGGGAGGGCACCGTCAAGAGGTAGGGGACGAGGGCGTCCCAGAGTTACCCCATTAGCACCCCCAGAGGACCCTATCCCTGAGGAGCAGGGTGAGGTTCCCCCAGCAGATCCAGCCCGATGGATTTCACGACAGCACCGGGCTTATAGGAGGTCATGGGTCGTATGATGCGGTTCATGGATACTATGACTCAGGCTGGTTTATTTCCAGCGGATCCTACTACATCTCAAGCGGGAGGGGGAGTTCAGACCCCTACCACCCAGGCCCTGGTCATGTAGCGACGGTATATCAGACTCCGGGTACTCTGCCCGAGGGTGGAGCACAGCCAGCAGTAGCACCTGAGCTTAGACCAGCTGCGGACGGCGATCCGCAAAAGTTACTTTATAGATGGACTCGATTGCACCCTCCTGTCTTCGGAGGTGAGAGGGGCGAGGATTTCAAGGACTTTATTGATACGTGCAGGGACAGACTGCACAACATGAGGATTTTGGAGTCCTACTGAGTTGATTTCACTAGTTTTCAGCTAGAGGGCAGGGCCCGCAGATGGTGGCAGTCATTCATCCTGGGTAGGCCCGCAGGTTCCCTTCCTCTCTCATGGGAGCAGTTCACTCAGCTGTTCCTGGACAGGTATATTCCACTCTCTGTGAGGGAAGATCTGCGGTATTAGTTTGAGCAGCTGGAGCAGGGACAGATGATGGTGACGGATTACGAGGCCAGGTTTTCAGAGTTGTCTCGTCATGCCCTCATGACTCTTCCTATGGATGCTGAGAGAGTGCAGAGATTTGTAGCTGGGCTGCACTCAGGTATTAGGGCCAACATGGCCCGAGAGGTGGAGATGGGTACTCCTTATCAGCCTGTGGTCGAGATAGCTCGCCGGATCGAGGGTTACCGATCGAGGGGCAGAAGAGCAGGGTCAACAGGATAACAGGGGTAGATTTTCGGGAGATTTCAGAGGCGCCCCAGGCAGGGGCAGGGGTCAGTTCAGCAGAGGCTAGCCTAGCAGGCATCCATACTCAGCTCCTCTACCACCTCCCCGTGGTGTTCCAGTGAGGCCTTACTTCAGTGCCATGCCGGAGAGTTCTTACCGCCCGCCAGCCATTCAGGGTTCCTCCTGCGGGTATTCAGGTCATCAGGGTTCTCCCAGTCCTTACTTTAGTGCTATGCCAGAGGTTTCTCACCGTCCCCCAGCTATTCAGGGTTCTTCTTCTTCAGGGCAGCAGGCCATGCCTCCAGTGAGATGCTGTGAGTGTGGGGATTCAGGCCATATGAGGAGGACTTGTCCCAGACTTCGGGGGAAGGCTGTTCAGCAGAGTTATCAGCCTACATACTCAGCACCGGCGCTCCGTCCACCTAGAGGTGGAGGACAGGCTGGTAGAGGTCGTCCCAGAGGTGGAGGACAGTCAGGGGGAGCTCAGCTAGCTCCTATTCAGTTCAACGGAGGTCAGTCTTCATGTACTCCAGCCAGATTCTATGCTATTCCGGCCCGAGCAGATGCAGTGGCCTCAGACGCCGTGATCACAGGTACTATCTCAGTATGTGGTAGGGAGGCATCAGTGCTATTTGATCCAGGATCTACTTATTCTTATGTGTCAGTTTTATTTGCTTGTTTTCTGGATGTTCCTTGCGAGTCCTTGGGTTCTCCTATATATGTGTCCACTCGTGTGGGCGATTCTATGGTGGTAGACCGGGTCTATCGGTCTTGTATGATCACCTTTTGTGGGTACGAGACTAGAGCGGACCTTCTATTGCTCGACATGGTGGATTTCGAGATTATCCTGGGAATGGATTGGCTATCTCCTCATCATGCCATTTTGGATTGCCATGCCAAGACGGTTACTTTGGCCATGCCCGAGTTGCCTAGGCTGGAATGGAGAGGTTCCTCAGTTAGTGCGGCCAGTAGAGTTATTTCCTTCCTTAAGGCTCGACATATGGTCGAGAATGGTTGTTTGGCATATCTTGCTTATGTGCGGGACACCACCGCCGAGTTTCCAACGATTGATTCAGTGCCAGTTGTTCGAGAGTTTGCAGATGTATTTCCTTCAGACCTTCCGGGCATGCCTCCGGATCGAGATATCGATTTTTGTATTGATGTAGTTTCAGGAACTCAGCCTATTTCTATTCCCCCGTACCGTATGGCTCCAAAGAAGCAGCTTGAAGAGTTTTTGGCTAAGGGGTTTATCAGGCCGAGTGTATCGTCGTGGGGTGCTCCAGTTCTATTTGTAAAGAAGAAAGATGGGTCTATGCGGATGTGCATTGATTACCGCCAGTTGAACAAGGTAACTATTAAGAACAAGTATCCATTGCCGCGCATCGATGATTTGTTTGACCAGTTACAGGGTGCCAGGGTATTTTCTAAAATTGACTTGAGATCGGGGTATCATCAGTTGACGATTCAGGCTTCGGATGTTCCGAAGACGACTTTTCGTACGAGATATGGCCATTATGAGTTCTTGGTGATGTCCTTTTGATTGACTAATGCCCCGACAACATTTATGGACTAGATGAACTGGGTGTTCAGGCCGTATATTGATTTCTTTGTCATCGTCTTCATTGATGACATTTTGATTTACTCACGTAGCAGGGAGAGCACGAGCAACATTTGAGAGTTGTGCTCCAGATCTTGCGAGAAGAGAAGCTATATGCTAAGTTCTCCAAGTGTGAGTTTTGTTTGGACTATGTGGCATTCTTAGGGCATGTGGTATCTGGAGAGGGTATCAAGGTTGATCCTAAGAAGATTGAGGCAGTTCAGAGTTGGCCACGTCCTACTTAAGCGATAGAGATCATGAGTTTCTTGGGTCTAGCAGGCTACTACAGGCGATTTGTTGAGGGCTTTTCATCCATTTCAGCCCCATTGACTATATTGACTCAGAAGAACGCTCCTTTTCGATGGTCTGACGAGTGTGAAGCGAGCTTTCAGAAGCTTAAGACTGCATTGACTTCAGCACCAGTTCTAGTATTGCGTTCCGGTTTGGGGATGTATACGGTGTATTGCGACTCTTCACGAGTTGGCTTGGGGTGTGTATTAATGTAGGAAGGAAGAGTTATTGCTTATGCTTCGCGCCAACTGAAGGTTCATGAGAAGAATTACACTGTACACGATTTGGAGTTGGCGGCGATTGTTCATGCTCTTAAGATTTGGAGGCATTACTTATATGGGGTGTCTTGTGAGGTTTATAAACACCACCGCAGCTTGCAGCACTTGTTCAAGCATAGGGATCTTAATTTGAGGCAGCGCAGGTGGCTTGAGTTACTAAAGGATTACGACATCACCATTCTCTATCATCCGGGCAAGGCGAATGTAGTAGCAGATGCTTTGAGTAGGAAGGCGGAGAGTATGGGTAGTTTGGCCTATATTGCAGCAGAGGAGAGACCTCTAGCCTTGGACATTCAGTCCTTGGCCAATCGCTTAGTGAGATTAGTTCTTTCGGAGCCTCGTCGAGTTCTAGCTCATGTGGTTGCTCAGTCTTCATTATTGGGGGAGATCAAGGCTCGACAGTATGATGACCCGTGTTTGGAAGAACTACGGGAGACAGTGGTTCAGGGTGGTGCCAAGGAGGTTACTATTGGCGAGGATGGTATTCTGAGACTTCAGAATCGTTTGTGTGTTCCAAATGTTGATGGCCTGAGGCAGAGGATTCTTAAGGAGGCACACAGTTCGCGGTATTCTGTTCATCCTGGTGCTACGAAGATGTATCGTGATTTGAAGCAGCATTTCTGGTGGACGCGGATGAAAAGGGACATTGTGGAGTATGTGGCTAGGTGTCTTAATTGCCAGCCGGTTAAATATGAGCACCAGAGGCCAGGGGGCCTACTTCAGCATATGCCCATTCCTGAGTGGAAGTGGGAGCGCATTACTGTGGACTTCGTGGTTGGGTTGCCTCGGACGTTGCGGAAGGTTGGTACGGTTTGGGTTATTGTGGATAGATTGACCAAATCGGCGCATTTTATCCCTGTGGCTACTACTTACACTTCATAGAGGTTAGCTCAGATCTACATTCGAGAGATAGTCCGGTTGCATGGTGTACCGGTGTCCATTATATCAAATCGAGGACCTCAGTTCACCTCGCACCTCTGGAGAGCATTGCACAGAGAGATGGGTACTCAGATAGATCTCAGCACAACATTTCATCCACAGACTGATGGTCAGTCGGAGCGTATAGTTCAGATATTGAAGAACATGCTCAGAGCATGTGTGCTTGACTTTGGAGGCCAGTGGGACCAATTCTTGCCCTTGGCCGAGTTTGCTTACAATAATAGTTATCAGTCCAACATCGAGATGGCTCCATTTGAGGCTTTATATGGTCGGCGATGTCGTTTTCCTATCGGGTGGTTTGAGCCTGGTGAGGCTAAGTTATATGGTGTAGACCTGGTGAGAGATGCTTTAGAGAAGGTGAAGTTAATTCAGGAGAGGCTCCGCACAGCACAGTCCATACAGAAGAGCTACGCGGATCAGAGGGAACGTGATGTGTCGTTTATGGAAGGAGATAAAGTTTTGCTGAAGGTTTCGCCGATGAAGTGTATTATGAGATTCGGGAAGAAGGGCAAGCTGAGCCCGAGGTTCATAGGTCCGTTCGAGGTGTTGAGGAGAGTTGGAGAGGTTGCTTATGAGCTTTCTCTACCTCCCAGCTTATCAGGAGTCCATCCGGTATTCCATGTATCCATGCTCCGGAGATACCACACCGACTTCTCTCACGTTGTTGATTTTAGTACTATTCAGTTGGATGAGAGGTTGGCTACGAGGAGGAGCCAGTTGCTATTATTGATAGGCAGGACCGCCAGTTGAGATCTAAGAGAATTTCCGCGGTAAAGGTCCAGTGGCGGGGTCAACCAGTCGAGGAGGCGACTTGGGAATCCGAGGAGGACAAGCGGAGCAGATATCCGCACTTATTCAGCAATTCAGGTATGATTCTAGACCCGTTCGAGGACGAACGTTTGTTTAAGAGGTGGAGAATGTAACGATCCGACCGGTCGTTTTGTGTATTAGGATCCCGTTCCCTTAAATGAAACCTTCCATTGAGGCTATTCGTGCTTTATGACTTACGGGGATGGGTGGTTCGGGATTTGGAAGTGTTTGGAATAGTAAAGGAACACTTGGTTCCTTAAGGTTGGCTTTTAAAGCCAAGTTTGACTTCGGTCAACATTTTGAGTAAACGACATCGGAATCGAGTTTCGACAATTCCAGTAGCTTCGTATGATGATTTCGGACTTGTACGTATGTCCGGAATGGGTTTTGGATGACCCGGGAGCGTTTCGAGCCAAATAGCGAAATAGAGTTTTCTTAAGTTTGAAATTTGGTTTGGAACGTGATTTTTTTATTATCGAGGTCCGAATGGAATTTCGAGATCGGGAATAGTTCCGTTATGTCATTCATGACTTGCCTGCAAATTTTGGTGTCATTCCGAGTAGTATAGGTCGGTTCGGCGCATTGAAACCGAATTCAAAAACTTAGAAATTCTTAAGTTTGATCCTAGGGGTTTTGAGGGTTGATTTTGAGATTTAGCGTTGTTTCGGGTGTTCCGAAGGCTCGATCGAGTGCGTATTATGATTTATAACTTGTTGGTATAATTGGACGGGGGCTCGGGTGGGCCCAGGTGCCTCCCGGACACCACACGAGGCCAAAGACCAGCTGAAAATGCAGTTGGTGCATCTAATCTGGTGTGACCGTAGGTGCGGTTGCCTAGCCGCAGGTGCGGATTTAATTCCGCAGGAGCGAAACCGCAGGTGCGGTCTCCAGCTCCGCAGGTGCGGGCCCAGTCTTCCCCGTCCAACTCCGCAGGTGCGAGCCCCAGCTCGCAGGCGCGAGACCGCAGGTGCGGTCCTCGAGCCGCAGGTGCGGAACCCTTGTACGCCAGGCAGTGCACTTTCACTTAAACACGGGATTTCCTTCATTTTTTACATTTTACACCTTCATTGAAGACTTTAGAGCTTGGGAAGAACTCTCCACAACCTAGCTACTAAGAGGTAAGTAAATTCTATTTAAATGTTAGATTGTTACACCAAAACTTAGGTGGATTAACATGTAAATAGTGGAAACCATAGGGGGTAGAGTGAAAACCTAGGGTTGATGAACTTTAGGGAATTTCACCACTTTTCTACCATGAAATCATACAAAAATTATATATTATTGATCCTTAGGCTATGGGTGAGTGTTATCTTCGAACATTTCCGGAATTCGAGCATGTGGGCCCGGGGGTGTATTTTGGGATTTCTTCAAGAATAGTGAATTTACTAAATAAGTAGGACAATTTCCATACCTTGAGCATGCATTGACGTATTTATATATCATTTGACTAGTTTCGAGTCCTCGGGTGTAAAGTTTGGAGTTTCGGGCGCGTTCTTGGCCGGGAAGTAGATTCTATGCGAGGTGAGTCTCCTTTCCAACCTTGTAAGAGGGAATTTTCCCCATAGGTAAATGTAAACGATTGAATTTGTCCTTATTTGCGGGGGCTACGTACGCGCAAAGTGACGAGAGTCCGTGTGTGCTACTACTTTGTTGTGTCGGGTAGAATTTAGGATTTCGCAAGCATGACTCTATGTGCCTTACCTGCATCCTTACTTGTGTTCCTGGTTGCTTATTATCCTTTAAATTGACATGAGAATATCGGAATCTATGTGTAAGTTTAAGTGCTTAAATCCCTGAATTTAAGAATAATCCATGATAAATTCCTGAATTTCCTGATAATTCTGTGTATGTCTACGAGCACCCGTGTCACATGTATAATTCGTGAGCGGGGTAGCGTTATATTTATGTCAACCGCATTGCATGATCGATTCACGAGCGGGGTAATAGATGCATCTATGGTTCGTGCCGCTCGACCCTCGGCAGTGCACATTTAAATTTCTGCGTCGCTCCGGCCGTACGCTTCGGCATATTATATGCTATGTGCTTGATTGAGAGTCTTATTATTATTCTTACCAATTCAATGGTTCTATGGGAAAGAAACTTGTGATTTTTATTAAATATTGTTACTTGGCCCTTGCAGGTTGATCGTTATCTTTATGTTCTGATGCTTCATGTCTACTTGCTTTCCATAAATGTTATTCCTGTCTAGATTCATTAAATCATATTATTGATAACGACCCTAGTGAGTAACACGTCTACCTCTCGTCACTACTTCTTTGAGTTTAGAAGGGATACTCACTGGGTGCATATTTGTTAATATGTACTCATGCTACACTTCTGTACTTAATTGTACAGGTTCTGAGGTTGTTGCACCTGGTTACCATCCGGGTGTTCGTCGCTGAGAGTACTACCGGGATTTGACTACACGGTGAGCTTCTCTTCCTGGCATTCTGCAGTGGCACTATGGAGTTTCTATTACTTTTGGGATATTTCTGTCTACCCCCTTTCAGATAGTCATACAATCATTTTGTCTATTTGTATATTCCACTAGTCGCATGTGGACTTGTGACACTAGGTCTTGGCATGCGTAGTTGATTCACTAATATTATGCTACTCTGTTTTATGCTGGGAAACGATTTTTGAGTTACTTTAAATCACTTTGCCTCACATACTCACTTTCATTTAAGGAGTGCTTAAATTAAAACTGGACAAGTATTTGAACATCTCATTAATTTAAGTAATTTCGTTAGCAAACTAGTGTTGGCTTGCCTGACTTCGGCGTTGGGCGCCATCACGACCTGAATAGGAATATGTGTCATGACAGATTTGGAGAGGGCATTTTCACATACAAACTTTTGGTAAGTGATTATAATCTGTTTCTAATAATATTCCATCAACATATTATCACACCCCCTTTTTCTCGCGAAATCGGGTTTCGAAATTTTTGGGACAACTCCTTCCGAGAGGGTAAGGAAAGAAATTGGTTTAGAGAGTCGCCACATAACAGATTAAGGTGCGTTAGGGCACCTAGAGCAGATAACTCATGTTTTACTAGTTTACATAACCAGAGATCAGGTAAGGGCTCAAATTACCTCGAGGGGAAGGTGTTAGGCACCCCTCGAGGTCCACAATGGTTGGTCCCGACCGAACTTGAATTAAGTGAATTAGTCTAGAAACAATTTGGACAAATAAACAATTTATTTTAAAACAAAAATAGGGGGTCCTAAGTTTTTTAGGCTAAAGGATCACCACGTGCAATACTTTGTAACTCCCTCAAGTCGGGGTGTTACTCATAGTATTTAGCGCACGTACTAGCATCTCCTACTACCCAATTACTATCTTTAAGTTGTTACCTAAGGCTCTCTAGTTGATTCTAGTTCGTTTCCTAAGCGTGAACTACCCGTCCCCCACCTATGGCCTGGAGGCATTAGGACCTCTATTTGGGATGGTTCTAGACTAAACCTCAGTTGCTTAAAATTTTAAAAGACTAGGCGACAAGCAAAAACAATTAGGACTTTCAAGCAAAGCAGATATTGGCTCTTGTTGACCTCCACACATAAAACAACAAATGCACACAATTGATTTGGCAAGATTTATTAATTTTAAAGATCCTATAGTCAGGATATCTATGCAAGAAGACAGACATACAGAGGTAGTTTTATTAAGGCGAGTTTTAAGACCTGTTGTTTGCCTACTAATTTTATTCAGTATAATATCTGGACACTTCAGGCAGTAATGAATCACAGTTTCGAATCCAGAATTATTATGAAGTCCTATAGGCATATTGTCTAAGTGTTTGACAATAGCGATTGTATTCAGAACCAATTAATAGAATCCTATAGGCATGACTTCTACGAGTGTGATGGTTATTATCCTATAGACATGATTGCTAGGTGTAGAACTGATTTTAACTTTGTAGACATGATTCATAGCCTTGTATTTCCCTGTAATCCTATAGGCATGCTTTCTAATTACTAAATTGACTTAAATCCTATAGGCATGATCTCTAGGTTTGGAATTGATTTTTTTTATCTTATAAGCATGATATCTATTAAGCAGTATATAGGCAGAAATTATGCACATTGCTAGAAAATAATTGAATCAAATGTTGGGGTCCTATGGGCATGATTGCTAACACATATTTATTGGACACATTAATGCAACCTATAGGCAGGATTTCTAATATGCAATTTTAATCCTATAGGCAGGATTTCTAATATGAAATATTAATCCTATAGGCAGGATTTCTAATATGAAATTTTAGTCATATAGGCAGGATTTCTAACATGCAAGCATAGTACAGGACTCATACGATTTTAACAAAGATGATGTAAGAACAGAACAAACGAAACACTATTGGCCGAATTTCTACCCGAATTGCCCAGAGAAAATAAAGACCCTGTTGATACCCAATTTTTTCTATATTATTTTCAAAATGCATATATATTTCAAAAGAATGAATGAGCATCAATTAGTATTTTTTTTATAATTTTCTGTAATTTTAAAGGATTTATCCCAACATTTTTATTATCTAAATAATTACTAATTGCATCACAAATATTTTTATAATAATTTTATTGCTTAATTTTATCATTTATATTTATATTAAGCTTTAATTATTTTATGCGTAGTTATATTTACATCTTTAGGTTATAATTGCAATAACTTTTCAATAATAGCCCATGTATGCATAATTACTTTGTTTTACACAAAAATGGCTCTTTATATTTTTATAATATTAAGTAATTATTTTAAATCATTTTCACTCACAAATAGAATTTTTCATCATTTATTAACTATTTTTTATAATTATTTATTAATTAAATGTGTATTTGAAATATAGCCCCCTTTTAATTAATTTTCGGACTCCAGCCCAATAACTACCCAGCCCAATTATTACACCCCAATACCCATAACCCAAACCCAATAGCCCTAATCCAATAACCCGCCCCAGCCAAGATTTAATCTTGGCCGTTGATCTTAGAGGATCAACGGTCCAGGATTCACCTTCCATTTTTAATTACACCCAAACCTAAACCCTACCCCCCATTTTCCAAATCTGCCGCCCTTCCACCCCTTCTTTACTCTCTTCTCTCTCACTCCCCTTCTAAACCTAGCCCGTCGTCACTGATATTCCCTTGATTCATGGGGTTATCCTTTGATTTCTGGCCTTATCCGGCCTCATCTCTCTACTGGTTGTTCGATTTTCATGTTACTTGAGGGCAATCTCAAGAGGTTCGAACCAGATTTGGTTAAAAAATCTCTCCTTTCTCGGTTAATTCGTCTATATTCACTCTAATGTCTGTGCGTACTAATATTTTCGTGTTTTTATGGTTACAAATCTCTGGTTCAAACCAGATTTAATTTACTTTTGTTTATTTTCACGAACCTAGCTGTTTCTGGTTAAATCCGTTTGGATCTCTTTAGATCTGAAGCTGTTTTGAGTTTGTTTGGTATTTTTCCCTTAAGATTGTCTGTTTTACTATTATTGTTAACCGATTTTAATTTTTCCCTAAAAGCTAGAGTTTTGATTTCTAATAGGGTTTCTGCAAAAATATTTAAACTTTTAAATGTTTCAACTCTGATTTTCTTCTTTACTGTTTCGTCTGATTTTTACTTAAGTTTCATCTCTATGTCTTCGATATGCCTTAGGGTTTTCAATTATTCAACTGTTTGTATAGTGTTTTGCCCGCTTACCTTAGCTCTGTTGTCACGATCCAAAACCTATGGGTTGTGATGGCGCCGGACACACTGTCAGGCAAGCCAATCCCTTAATCAGTTGAAATACCTTCCTGTTTAACAATTTCAAAATCGTTGCCTTTATTGCATTTCATAATCAAATAAGTAAACTTTTGTAAATTAAACACGACAAGAAATCTATTTAATTCAATAAAACAAGACTCACACATCCCCAGAACCCGGTGACACAAGTACATGAGCAGTTTCTAAGAATTTATACAATTATACAACTCTTGTCCGAGAAATAAATGGGACAAAGGCAATA
>ML300504.1:0-72323 GCA_005239495.1 Nicotiana undulata
CTGTGCCGATTGATATTTATTATATACACACGAGGGGACATGTCGTGTTGTGATGTTGTGATACTGTTATATATGCACGATGGGACATGTCGTGCCAATTTGATATTTGAGATTACGCACGAGGGAACATGCCGTGCTCTGTTATTTGATTGATTCCTGTATATTGATAGCTATTTTCTTCGGTTTCTGTTTTTACTTTCCAGCCGCATTCTCACTGTACTGTTGTGAATTACATGTTATTTTTCTTGTATCCCCAGTATGTACACATATCTTATTTTATCGTTTAAGTTCCAATATTATTGTTGCCCCGTTAATATGTTTCCCCCATTTGTTCCCATATCTCTTCTATTTGACCATACCTGTTTTCCTTTATCTGTTATTTCTTGTTCATATATTTGCTTAGACTAGGACAAGTGATCGTATTATGCTAAGTCTAGCCTCATCACTACTTCGGCCGGGGTTAGGCTTGGCACTTACTCAGTACATGGGGTCGGTTGTACTGATACTACACTGCACTTCCTTGTGTTGTGCAGACCCTGCTACCGGACCCCGTGGAGCGTTCTGAGGGAGATACCTTCAGTCCACGTCAGAGCTTCGAGGTATACACTGGCGTTCGTGGATCCCGAGGCTTCTTTCCTTTACCGTTTTATTGTATTTCTCCTTATTTTCAAGACAATGTTGTATTTTCATTCCAGACTTGTATTTAGTACTCTAGTAGCCAGTCCGTGAGATTGTGACACCCCGGTTTTGGGAAGTTTACGTTATCTTATGATTGTTATGTTCCTCCCTTCCGCATTCAAGTTTTTTTTATTATTTTTATTATCGATGTTGGAAAGATTATTGTTGGGAAAGGTATGTTATTGATGTTCAGTTAAATAGTCGTCCCACTAATATCTCGGAATGTGATGGAAATTGGTTGAGGCTGATGAGTTAGCATTTTATTTCGTACTAAATGATTTTAAATTGCTATTGCAAGTTATACGTTGGCTGGCCTAGCGGGTTCAACGTTAGGCGCAGTCACGGCCTAAAGGGTGGAAATTTGGGTCGTGACACCTATTTACTGTATTGCGTAAAAAAATTCCAGATTAACTTGTACAAATCTTGCAACTTAATCACATCCAAAAAGAAAGTATGGTCTCTTAAAGAGAAAGGAAGAAAATAAAGAGATACGCCCCCCAAAAAAACATAGCAAAACTCCAAATCTCTCAGTAAATACACTTTTTAGTTGGCATAATTCTGACACGTCGACGAATTTTGGTGCTATAAAGATCAATGATGATACAGCTTTTTTGTACTCCTCGGGACATTCCCTATGAACAAAAATTACCAAGAATAAACTAATAGGTGCTAAATCATCTTATATTGAGTAGGGGGAAAAATGTTAGTTGACATTAGTCATGAAAATTTTTTGCACTACCTTTGTATAAAGCAACATTCATATTAACTAAATCTTGTATTGAATTTGTAAACTAAATCTTCTACGTATGAGATGAAAAGATACCCGATCATTTGTAACATGCTCGTGTAAGAAAATATCAAGAGAGAACTCATACTTTCTAAAATAAGCAGTGAAGTCCACCTTCTATAATTCAACCAAACATTAGTTCCTCTCACAGTATTTTCTGTTCCATGATTATTTTGATCTATCAGTAGTACAATTTGTGATGTGTTCATGTTCTATGGCGTTGTCCAACATCCACAATCTTTTATTACATCTTCAACCTTCAAAAATTCACAATTAAATGTTTAACATTTAACAAACATATGTTGCTGGAAACTTAGTATAATTTTAATTATCAATAATCTTGAAACTATTGGGACTAACATGGATATAGAAGTGATTATGCTTGGAACTGAATTTCATGAAATAAGCAATACTTGCGTTTCCAGTAATTGGACAAACCACAAAATTCTTCATGATGTAAAAATTCATTTCCTTGATTTCTTGTTTGAACTTTTGAATAAAAGACCTGCCAAGTTAATTTAGTTCCAAAAATTCAGTTCACAAGAATGTTAATAGATAATAAGCCTTTATGAAACAAAAGTTAATTTATGCTTCGCCGTCTGAGTCTTCCCATCTTAACCTACATTTAGTGATGTATAAGGATTATAGTTTTCACTTTACTCACTTAGTATTCAGGTGGCAGTTATCAAATTCCATGACAACCCTTCAAATACATCCTTACACCACTAAACTAAGCTATTGGGAACAAATTGTGTTTCATTCAGATTGTTTTGCAAAAAACTCAATAGCACCCAAAATCGAAACTGTGTTTGACCTTATACGGATAGTCTTTTGGTGTTGAATTTCTAACGCTATTAAATATTGGATGCATTTGATAGTCAAACAGTAAAACTTTAAACGACAAAACATGTCGAGTAATTTTGCACATTTATACACATTACTAAGAACTATAGTTAATGATAACTAAGGTGTTTACCTTTGAGATATGCACTCCAAGACACCGATGAATTCCTGAACATCGCAGGCATATGAATATCCCAAGGTTGATGCTCGCCTACCTAGGGGCCCTAATACAAAATATCAGAAACTATAAAAAAGCGGTTAGACTAAAAAGTTGAATGAAATTAATATGTTTTAGCACAAGAACACCGTGAAAGACTATAACTCTTAGTTGTATATTGCAAAAAGCATCTATCTGTGATTCTTTAATATGAAAATTTCTCTTTGAACTATGTATACTTCAATCTTTATTCAAAATACTGAATAACTTGAAAAAAATATCCTAATAAAGGGAAAAAAAGGGAGGCTGTCCGCAGCCAATAAAGATACTAAAAGTGATGGACAAATAAGTGCTCAAAAACATCAACCATTGAAGAGATTGAAGATCAGTTAAGTACTATGAGTTGAGTCAGGTACCATTTCTCAAAAAGTGAGCAGAGCTCTATAATACCTTGTATTGTTCCCCATGAAGAATCTTGAAATTATATATCATAAAAAATGCACCAAAATTTGATTGTATCTTGAACATCACTTTCTTTGTTCACATGACTTGGACTCTTAGCTTAACTTAACTTTAATTTTGAAGGTTTGCAGGCCTTGGAGTTGGTCTTACCTTGGGTACACTTCAAGAATCTGCCAAGAGGCTTATTTTTGTTATCTGGAAACAATCGGCTCTATCCCCCTATCTATCTGGAAAAAATGCAGAATGTCTCGCTCTTGCATTATGTAAAGGTAAACCATTAACCCCGTAAGAAACACAATGATCAAGAGCTCTAGAAACATCATCAACATCCCAAACTGCTGATTTTGATACCAATAGATCCACTTTGTTGCGCTCATTCCAGTATCTTAGAGTTCCTAAATAGCAACAAAGTATCATTAAAAGTTATGGCGTAGAAGCATCAAAAACAAATATCCAATAAAGTAGCTTTTAAAATCACTATTAAATTAAAGGGGCTTATATAGTCATTGTGAACAGTAGAATACTAAAAAAGCTTATAACTGAATTTAAAAGTATATCTTTATAACTCAACAAAAGCTTGATCTAACTTTTTAATATATTGTGGTTCCATAAGTCCTCTTTCCAATGGCATAAGGGGAACGCAATTTGGACATGCCATTGGAGAGATAAAGGTTTTTAGTCCGAGCGTGCAAAGCTGAAAAAATCAGAATTGCAGAAATTTATAACTGAGTTGAAAAGAATGTCTATATAAACCTAGAAAGAATTTTGACCTGATTTTTGTAGATATTGTTTCTTCATCAATCTTCTTTCTAACGGCATAAGCGGAACGTGGTTTTGACGTGTCTGTAGAGAGATATGATTTTTTTAATCAGGAAACACAAAGCTGTAAAATCCTTAATACCTGAAATTCAGAACTTAATTCCAAAGCATATCTGTATAAATCTATAAAGAATGGTAACCTTATTTTTGTACATATTGTAGCTCAAGAATTTCTCTTTCCAACAACACAAGCGTAGCGTGGTTTCCTTCAACATGTTAAATTAAACAATGTATACAAAAGACATTATCATTAAAAAAAATCTTAGTAATTAAATAGTTTAAAAGTAAACAAAAGAAGCGTACCACCTCAACAATTGTCAGAATAAATTTTGAAAAACTTCTTTAAATACTACATTTGTAGCTTCAGTAGTTATTTGTCCATCATCATCATAAACCAAAATTTTTAAACCCTATCTAGTTGTCACCCTGGAAAGAGCTACATATAGCTGTCCGTGTGTAAACACAGGTTTCTTCAAAAATTCGCCCAAGAATGTAGCAGACAAGTTGTTCCTCCTAACAAATAAAAATAGATATATGAATTTTAGTTGATGGAATTGCCAAATCCATCAATAATCAGTGGATTGAGTGTTTATTCTTACTTATCATCTTCTAGTTTGACATTCATAAACTTCCTAGAAACTCCAGTTTGTATGTGAGTTTTTACCTCACTAAAACCTACAATTTCTCTGATCACACCTAAAGAATAAGAAGATATTAAAATAAGAGGCAGAAAAAAAAATCATTGTTAGAATTTTGAGGTAAAAGTTATTTTTACCGAATAATTCAGTCTCGTGCACATCGACCTTATTTATCAATTGATCATATGGCCGCAAATCAAAGATATTCATTGGGAAAAGTGGATAAGATGTTTCAACCACTGTTGTCCGTTGAGTAAATCTGAGCCTTAAGTTATGTTTTGTGGTTTTGAACCTCTCTTTGTTTTGACAAACGATAAAGTTCGTCATAACATATAATCCAAGCTCATTAATTTCTGTTTTAAAAAGATGCAGCACTGACTACATAATAACACATGTAATTACTTTCGTTTATATCAAAATACCAATATTTGATACATAAGTAATTACTTATGCACCTGCATAACTTCTCATCCTTATTCTCTATGGGATGCTAGAGGAAGCTATCGTCTCCATTGTTTTTACAGCGTTTTATTGCAGCAAATATTTAATATACTGCTTCTAACAATTAAAAAGGACATAAAAACACATGTACTGAATCGCGAAGTAGCGACACAGAGAATAACACCTTTTCTTCGCTCAATTCAATACCGCAAAAATGTAATATTCATAAATTAAATATAGGAAAAGGAGAAATAGACCTTTGAGAAACTGGTTGGGATTTCCTTGAAAGACCATCACCAACAAACGACATCATTGCACCTGGTAAAATAAGATTTGTGAATGAAAAAGACGGCGTAAAATAAAATTAAATGTTAATTATGTTTTACAAACAGAAGAGGGAAAACATCTAGGTATCTTATAATGAGGATATGATATCATAAGTACACACACAAAGTAGATATCCAATCACCTCTGAAAGCTGACATTGAACATAATCTCCAGTACTAATGCCAAATTTGAAGCAGTGGCCAAATTTGACCTCCAATGACAATCCCCTATTTCAAATCGACATTACAAAACTAAAAAATGCAAAAGATAAGAAACGAAAACAAATTGGATTTACTTAGTCGTTTCGAATAGAACGTTGTAAAATCCAGCTTATAATTTGTTGCAATTAACATAACTTAACAGGAAAAGGGCAAAAGAAAAAATTCATACATGACATTCTGTGCTTCTTCACAAATGCGATGTAAGAAATACATGTTATGGTTGAATCTTTTTTGCTTCTTTTTAGTTTCAAATAATTGTGAACTCCAACTTTATTGGAGATGTGTCAAAAAAATAACACTTGTTTAACTGTGATTATACCCCTTGGCATCATTACATGTCTTTGCTTCTCCTTTTATATATAAATTAATTTTTTTGCGTATTGTTGAATCTTTTTTGCCTATTTTTAGTTTCAAATAATTGTGAATTCCAACTTTATTGGAGATGTGTCAAAAAAATAACACTTGTTTAATCGTGATTATGCCACTTGGCATCATTACATGCCTTTGCTTCTCTTTTATGTATAAATAGATTAGTTAGTATGCGATTTTGACTACTTTATACTTATTCATGTCTTAATATTTGATAAATCTACATTGAATATTTTCTCAATTTATATGTCACCTTCATCAATGATATTATCCATATTTTTACTAAATATGAATGCAATTGATTTGTTGTTTTATCAAATATAAGAAGAGACGCCTAGGATAAAATTAACAAATCAGTAAAATTATAACTCTTCCGAGAGATATCCCATGAAATAAAATTCATCTTTCTTTCAAAATATTTTCAAACGAGTGATTTGAATATTTTCCAACTAAAAATTTTCGGGAGACAAAAAATTCAACTTGAAAGTTACTTTAGTCCCATTTGAAGATTCAACATTTCCCACCTAAAATTTCCTATAAAAAAGAATGCTTCACTTCCTTCTCCATTTTCTTTATATATTCTTTCATTGTCATGCACACTGGCAGAATTTTGGTTTGAATATACTTTATAAAGAATTTTGTATTTACAATATTGATTGCATTAGTTTAAACATGATTAAAGTATTTAAGATAATAAGGTTGACTTCTTGGTTTTTGATTAAAATTATTCATAATTAAGGTGTTTGTAGTCTTTTAGGATAATTATTACCACTGTGGTGACCCAAGGGGTCATTTTATAAATTTAGACTCAGTTCTAGGCTTATTAGCCATAAAAAGATTAATTTTAACTACCTCGATTTACGTGCGCAGTCCGAGCGTGAAACCGAAAAGCTTTATGTGAAAATATATAAAATAATAAATTTTAGAGTTAAAAATTTGGTTTTTAGTTGACTTGAGTTGACATTTTGAGTAAACGGATCCGGATCCGTGTTCCGACGATTCCGGGAGGTCCGCAGTAAAATATGGGACTCAAGCATATGCCCGGAACTCCTCTCCGTGAACGCGATGCATAAACTGATCATGGGGGAGGGAAACCCAATTACACTATGCGAACGCGGCGGCTGTTGTGCCTTAAGCTTCGCGAACGCGTTCGAAGCCCCACGAACGCGAAGGCCAACATGCCAGGACTCTATGTGTACGCGGGCAGGCCCACGCGAACGCGATGAAGGCTTGCCCTGCTATATAAATTCAATTTTAAAAATGTCAGAACCCTTTTCTTCATATTTTTCGGACTATCCAGCCATGAGGACGATTTTCATCACCAAAGTTCATCCCCAAAGTGTTGGTAATCAATTCTAAACTCTACTCTTTCAATTACCCAATGTTTTCATCACTTTTAAACCAAAAATCAAGAATTTTCATGGTAAAAATTGAGGGTTTGGGTATAATTAGGGAGTTTTGTAAAAATCGAATTTTGACCTCGAATTGGGGTCGAATTTCGAAACTAACTGCATATTTGGGCTCGGGGGTGAATGAGTATACGTCATTTGGACCGAATCCCGAGTTGGGGCCAAGCGGGTCCGGGGTCGGGTCTTAACATTTTTGAGAAAACTTAGGAAAAATTATAATTTTCAGTAAAGTTAGTTCTTTTAGCATTAATTAATGATATTAAGCTAATTATGATTAGATTAGAGCGAGTTAGAGCAAGATTCTAAAGGAAAAGCTATAATTAAGCAGTGAGTGGCCTGCGAATTTGAGGCAAGTGCTTGGTTTAAATTTGACTTGAGGGAATAGGAATCCCCAACTTAATTGCTATGTGAAATTGCATGTGTGTGGTGTATAAGTGAGGTGACGAGTATCTATGCACCACAAATTTATCTGCTAAACATGATCCCTTTCCTGTTTTCAATTTATTTGATTTTTGTCTTAATTGTTTTGTGCTCATTGATGTTTCTAGGACTACTTGATTTTGTTAACTTGTTGTTAAGTCTTGTTGCAATTATTCTGGAAAAGTATTGATTGTTTCCTTGGATTTCTTGTGATACATAAAGGTTGAGCGGTTTGACATTGTTTTACGAGATACATATATATTTTCCTGTTGGCTTCATTTTGGGATAATATTGAGGAAGTTTATGAGAAATGCAGTTTACTGTTTATAATTGTTGACGCAAAAGTATTGTGAAAGGATTGGCCTGAATTGTGAAAGTTTTCATAAATAAACTGATATGATATGTTTGGTGGGAGCGGGTTGCACGCTGCAACAAGGAGTGATAAGGGTGGACATGTGGGATCGGATTGCACGTCGCAACAGGAGCAATAAGGGTGATATATATATATATATATATATAAGGGTGGGAGCGGGTTGCACGCCGCTACAAGGAGCAATAAGGGAGGAAACTTATGTTTTACTGAATTTCAAAGAAAACAAAGATTTGAAACATACTGTTTTACTTTACTATTTTTCATATTTTGCATTACTTTTATTTCAAAGTCAAAGTTTGAAAATTTGGAAACTTACGTGAGAATCGGTTATAGCTGAGACATGGAAAAGGTGGCTGAGTTATTATAGTTGTTGCTACAGTTATTGTTTTATTTATTTTAGATCTCCTTCTTGCTTTATTTTATATTGTTCACATGTTATCTTGTTAATGCCCTGCCGGAGCCTCGTCGCTGCTTCGTCGAGGTTAGGCTCGGCACTTACTCAGTACATGGGTCGATTGTACTGATACTACACTCTGCACTCTTTTGTGCAGATCCAGGTGCCGGCCAGAGTTAGGAGATTTAGTAGCTGACTTCATCATTCGAAGACACGAGGTATATATGTTGGCGTCCGCAGATTCCTGGGGTCTTCTCTTAGTTTTATAAACACTGTTTTATTATATTCAGAACAGTTACATTATTTCTTTCAGCCTATTATTTGTAGTATTCTCACTGGTTCCTGAATTGTGACACCATACCCTGGGGTAGTCTTATAGTTATATAGTTAGTTTATGGCTCGACTCAATTATTCATTAATTATTTTTATATTAGTGAATTTATGCATTGGAGTTAGTAAATTTTGTTTATTTTTGAATTATTCTGTTATAATTATATAGACTTTAATGAAAATTAATTAAATAAGTTTTAATATTGGCTTGCCTAGCAAGTGTGGTGTTATGCACCATCACGATCCCTAAGGTTGGGAATTTGGGTCGTGATAACTACGCGTAAAAAAAAATTAATTTGGTCTTGAACTTTTAAAATGACAAATAATTTGAGAAAGCTATTTTAGTAACCATGACTATTAATACGAGATGGAGGAAGTAGTTCTTAGCAAATATCTCTTCAATTACTTCTTCTACTGTGATTAGTATCTCTATTCTCGCACAAGCCAAATGTAACCTTTTTTACCTGTAAATGTTTACTATATTAGAGTCAACAAAAGCTTTTACTTACAGTGAGCGAGTTTAGATTGGCTTTTAAGCTAATCAAATCAGCTTTTAAGTTTTTTTTAGTTTTTTTTTCTAGTTTTTGGCGAAGTCAAAAAGTACTTAAAATAAGTTAAAAACTGCTTAAAACAAGCCATAAGCAATAAGTTGGGGTTGCCAATCAGCTTATAGCTTTTTGCTTTTAAAGCTATTTCTGCTGAAAAGTCAATTTTTTAAGCCAATCCAAAACGGTTCAGTATTAAAGGTTCTACATCATATATATGTCATCATGAAATCTAAAGAGCTATACCACAACTAACTATTAGCTTGTTTGGCCAAATTTCTATAATGTGCTTATTTTGAGATTTTTTTTTAAAAGTGCTTTTAAAAAAATATTGTTGGTGAGAATCGGTTTGTGTTTGGCTAATTAAGTAAAAAGCACTTTTGAGTAGTAATTAGTATTTGGCCAAGCTTTTGAAAACTGTTTCTAAGTGTATTTTTCTCAAACGTGCTTCTCAGAAAAGTACTTTTGGAGAGAAGCTACATTTTTCTGCTTCTCAAAAACTATTTTTGCTTCTCCTCAAAAGCACTTTTTTCATCTAAAAGCTTGGCTAAACACCTCAATTATTGGCAAAAGTATTTTTGGCCCCCAAAAAAACTTGGCCAAACATGTTATATAAAAGTGATAATAGAGTTTAATCGTCAAACTATACATCGTCGTATGGTGTTTAAAGAAAATCGATAAATCGCACCAAACTGGTAAATCAATTCAAATCAAGAAAAAAAAATCAACTAGTGCTTTGGTTTGATTTGTTTAAGAATTGAAAAAAAATTTGACCATAATTAGTTTGGTTTGGTTTAGTTTTAATTAAAAAAGTCAAACCGAAATCAAACCATACTGGTATTATAGTATGCAATTTTTAAAAATATATTACGTTATACTTAAAAATTATTGTTATAAATTTATAAAAATTTCTTAAATTTTATCATAATTTTTTTTTAGCAATCCATTAGGCAAGGTGTCTACGGCTAATTTTCATATATAAATTAAAGCAGAAAAAATAACATGTTGTCTTACAATGAATAAGTCTTACATGTTATCATAGTTTATATATGTTTCTTAACATATTATTTTAGGGTTTGGACTTACAACATTGAATGGTCCAATATAAGAGTGTATAGAATTATAGTCCATAGATGTCTAGTGACTCAAATAATTCTCAAATTAAAATTTTATTATCTCTTATTATACATGTCAATTGAGATGCTGAAACAGTAATCCTAACAGCAAGGTATCTAATGCAAGTAGCAGAATTATAAAGGCGTGGTTTCATAGAGCATGAGTTATGAATGCATATGAGTAACATCTCTTTGTTGATGCTATTTATTAACCTAGGAGCAGTATTCCTAAGTGATCACCATAAGCACAGATGAATAGTAGACATGGGATCCTAAAAACATGATATCTAGTATGACATGGATAAACATATAATATAAGAAGTCCTAAGGCATGATTTCTACCCATTGATAATTGGATAATATATAGCTACCCTCCCCGTTTCACTAGCCATCACCAATATTTGTTTACAATAAATTATTACAAACCATTGAGCATGAATTACATAATTGAAATAAGAAAAATAAGAAGTTATTCTATAGGAAGCCTACATATAGGCCCAAATCCTCCAGAACCTCATTGCCATATGGTGTTTCACAGCCTTTCTCATAATCCGGGTGTGTCAGAGTTCCCTAGGGGCCTCAAGAGATCCCGGGCAGTGCTCACACCCAGATTTCATAGACATAGTAGAGTAAGTGCAGTGTGGAAGGGCCAGCCTTAGTGTGTCAGAGTTCAGAGGGAGCTCAAGGGTCCCAAAGCAGTGCTCACACTAAAGGGGCATATCTTAAGGGTCTAAGAGTAGAGTGAGAGTGCTTGAAAAGTTTTAGTAGGAAGATGATTTGAGAAAGAGACTTGTGAAAATATAGTTGTGAAATTAACAGAGAGAATCATTCAATAAAACATTTTTGAAAAGGTAAATTGACATACTAAATACAG
This sequence comes from Nicotiana undulata, assembly GCA_005239495.1. Taxonomy (NCBI): domain Eukaryota; kingdom Viridiplantae; phylum Streptophyta; class Magnoliopsida; order Solanales; family Solanaceae; genus Nicotiana; species Nicotiana undulata. Next base: position 11,203 of record ML300504.1, read on the forward strand.
GACCAGGATAAGTCCAGGAACATGCAAAGAGCACAGAACCAGGACAGGCTCAGCAACACAAAGCCTCACACATGGGCAATGGGATTGGGGACACATAATGCACATAGTAGTGAGCATGTAACAGGCAGAAGTAGTCATAGGTTCAGAATCAGAAGTTCTTAAGGGGTTCATGGGATTGGGATACAACACAGTATAAGATTACACTAGGCATAACAACATCAAAACAACTTAAGGTAGTGTCAGCATAGGCATACCCTAACTAAACAACCAGTACACACGTATAGAAATAGGAGAATCATATTGAGACAGATTATGGGAACATGCTGAGAATAAAAACCTAGGACATAACTTAGCATACTAAATGAGCAATGGGGGCAAAGAGTTTAATTGCATGTTGAACAGCAAAACAGTAGGTAGAAGAATATTAGAAACACAATGAATTGAAACAGCAAAAGAAGCATATTGGTCTGGGAACTTGAATTGAAATTAGAACATACCAGTGAAGAGGATAGTAAACACAAAGTAGAGAATAGTATAGCACAATAGTTAGCCTTGGCTTGCAGCCGGATAACTTATAACAATAACCAGTAGCACAGAAAAGAGAGCAGAAAGCTTTTGGTTGTGAGAGAGAGAGTTATTGAACCCGCGTGTTCGTGTGTTTGTGTTGATGAAAAGCAATGTATATATAGTTTGAAAACAGGTAACAAATAAGGTAAAGATCAGAGTTAATTAGTAATTATGGGGACTCAGAATCAATCAGTGCAAAGTCAGTATGAGTACTTCCTTAATTAAGGGAATTAACTTTAAACGGTAGAATACAGGTAACAAATAAGGAAAGGTGCCATTTATGGCTGGAATATAGCACATAAGGAAATATTTCAACATAATACAAGTATAGGGCAAGTAATTAGGCTAGGTACATAACATACCAATTAAGGAATGTCATAAGAATCAGTTTGACAGCATAATCGACTATGAAAAATAAGGCAAGAAAATAAACTAAAGGTTGAAAATCAGTAGAGAATATCACAAGAGATTAGTGAAGCGCATCAATCACAGGGAATCAAGGGATTCGAATAAGAATATCATAGCTAAGGGAAATTAACACGAATCATACGGAATAAACACATAATACGCAAGGAGAGGTTAAAACTGAAACCCTAATAAGCACATTGGGGTAAAAATTACATAAAATCAGGAATTTGCATAGAACGTAGTAAATGACTAAAAGAAATAACAGAATAAACATGATACAAGGAGAGGAAACAAAGGTCAGAAACCCTAATGAACAAAATAGGGTAAAGTGACAGAAAAACTCAGGACGTTCACGAGAAATAGGTACACATACAGATTAAACGAGCAAAATCATCAAAGACAGACTCGGAATCCCAGCATTAAGACCAAAATTAGGGTTTTCAACATAATGAATCAGATAAAAGGGAAAACTTGAATAAATTGTTAAAACACAGTAGAAATCATACGATAACGCTGAAAATCAGAGGAAAACCGTTTTTAGAAAAGGGGTTACGAAACCATAGTCTGAAGATGAAAGGTCATTTTGAAGAATCGGAAAATCTTTCATTGAAACAGTAGAATAACTCATAATACGCCCATATCTATTATAGATCTAAGAAAAATTAGAGGTTAGTGATTGGGGTTTCATAGAGACAACACAAAGAGAAAGAGAACCGGCAAAAGAACCACTGGTTCTAGCCAAAAATGAGGAAATCTTACTCGGACGGTTGTATATGGACGGAGAACGGCATAAAAGGCCATAGGTGGGAGTTGAACCGCTCCAGGGTTCACTTGAGGACCTCAGGACAGTGTCAAACCGGCGTTGGAGGAAAGCCATAGGCTAAGAGTGGTGAGGACCCCGTGGTTTCCGGCAAGGGAGGTGGCCGGAGAAGGGAGACACACGAGTGGTGGCACACACATTAGTAGACGATTCCTTTGGGATGTATTTATTAAATTATGACTCCTTTTGGTTATTCAGTTTAAAAATTTCCTAAGTTATAAGTTACTACCGAATGTCATAAATTTACTCTAATTAAATGTTGGGAAATGTTGGAAAAATTAATGAAACTCACCAGTAGGTAAATGTTGGCTCGCCTGAAAATGGTGTTGAGCGCCATCGCGACCTTGGTTAGGATTTGGGTCGTGACAACATGGTATGAAAGCTCTAGGTTCACGTAGGTCTCACAAGTTACGGGCAAACCCAATAGAGTCTTGCGGATCGGTACAGGGACGTCTGTATTTATCTTCGGGAGGCTATAGGGTGTTAGGAAATATCTCTTTATTCATATCTATACTGCAGTTGATGGTATACTAAATCTCACTCTTCTATTCTCTCACAGATGGTTAGGACGTGCGCAGCCGACGTTCCAGACCCGGAAGGGGCCGCCACCCCCGTCATTCGAGGCCGTGGCAGAGGTCGAGGGAGGGCACCAACTCAAGGTAGGGGACGAGGGCGTCCCAGAGCTGTTCCAGTTGCACTGCCAGCGGATCCAACTGAGGATCCCATCACTGAGGAGCAGGGCGAGGTGCCCGCAACAGATCCTGCCCCATTAGACTTCATGACGACGTCGGGATTTCAGGAGGTCACGGGACTGCACCCTCCTGTCTTCGGAGGCGAGCGTCATGAGGACGCCCAGGACGTTATTAATAGGTGCAGGGACAGACTGCACAACATGAGGATACTGGAGTCCCATGGAGTTGACTTCACTACTTTCCAGCTAGAGGGTAGGGCCCGCAGATGGTGGCAGTCCTACATTCTTGGCAGACCGGCAGATTTTCCTCCCCTCACTTGGGAGCAGTTCACTCAGTTATTCTTGGACAGATATATCCCACCCTCTTAGAGGGAAGAGCTGCGGTATCAGTTTGAGCAGCTGGAGCAGGGTTAGATGTTAGTGACTGACTACGAGGCTAGGTTTTCTGAGCTGTCTCGTCATGCACTCATGATACTTCATACTGACGCAGAGAGAGTGCGGAGATTTGTAGCTGGGTTTCACTCAGGTATTAGGGCCAACATGGCCCGATAGTTGGAGATGGGGACTCCTTATTAGCTTGTGGTAGAGATTGCTTGCAAGATTGAGGGTTATCGGTCGAGGAGCAGAGAGCAGGGGCAGCAAGATAAGAGAACTAGATTTTCTGGGGATTTCAGAGGTGCTCCATCCAGGGGCAGAGGTCAGTTTGGTAGGGGACGACCTAGTAAGCCCCCATATTTAGCACCCCCACCACCTCCTCGAGGTGCTCCGATGAGGCCTTATTTCAGTGCTATACCGGAGAGTTCTTACCGTCCACCAGCCATTCAGGGTTCCTCCGGTGGGTATTATGGTCATCAGGGGTCTTCCAATCCTTATTTCAGTGCCATGCGAGAGAGTTCATACCGTCCTCTAGCTATTCAGGGTTCGTAAGGGCAGAAAGCTATGGTGCCGAGAGGTTGTTATGAGTGCGGGGATCCAGGCCATATTAAGAGGACTTGTCCCAGGCTTCGGGGCAAGGCCGTGCAGCAGAGTCATCAGCCTATGATTTCAGCACCGACAGTTCGGTCACCCAGAGGTGGAGGACAGACTGGTAGAGGTCGTCTTAGAGGTGGAGGCCAGGCTGGGGGAGCCCAGTCAGCTCCTGTTCATTCCGGTGGAGGCCAGTCATCCGGTACTCCAGCTAGATTCTATATTTTCCCGGCCAGACCAGATGCAGTGGCCTCAGATGCCGTGATCACAGGTATTATTTCAGTATGCGGTAGAGATGCATTGGTATTATTTGATCCAGGATCCACTTATTCATATGTATCAACCTTGTTTTCTCATTTACTGGATATTCCTCATAAGTCTTTGGGTACTCATGTTTATGTGTCCACTCCTGTGGGAGTTTTTGTGGTGGTGGAACGGATTTATCGGTCCTGTGTGGTTATATTTTGTGGGTTCGAGACCAGAGCGGACCTCCTGTTGCTTGATATGGTTGAACTTGAGGTCATCCTGGGTATGGATTGTCTATCTCCCTATCATGCCATCCTAGATTGCCATGCCAAGACTGTTACTCTAGCCATGCCCGACTTGCCGAGATTGGAGTGGAGGGGTTCCTCAGTTAGTGCAGCTAGTCGGGTTGTTTCTTTCTTGAAGGCTCGATGTATGGTCGAGAAGGGTTGTTTGGCTTATCTTGCTTATGTGCGGGACACCACCGCCGAGTCCCCGACGATTGATTCAGTACCGGTAGTCCGAGAGTTTGCTAATGAATTCCCTTCAGACCTTCCAGGCATGCCACCAGATCGTGACATTGATTTTTGCATTGATTAGCTCCAGGCACCCAGCCTATCTCTATTCCCCCATACTGTATGGCTCCGAAGGAATTGAATGAATTGAAAGAACAACTTGAGGAGTTGTTGGCTAAGGGGTTTATCAGATCGAGCGTATCGCCTTGGGGTGCTCCAGTGTTATTTGTGAAGAAGAAGGATGGGACTATGCGGATGTGTATTGACTACCGCCAGTTGAATAAGTTCACCATCAAGAACAAGTACCCGTTGCCGTGTATCGATGATTTGTTTGACCAGTTACAGGGTGCTCGGGTGTTTTATAAGATTGACTTGAGATCGGGGTACCATCAGCTGAAGATTGGGGACACGAATGTTCCGAAGACTGCCTTCTGTAGACATGTAATTTTTGATCCTCCCCAAGATTTTACATATTTTAGCATTTAAATATTTAGTTTAGGGTTAATATCGTTATTTTAACTAATTTTGACTCTTTTGTTTTATTTTATTTAAAAGAATGAAAACTACAAAAAATATTTTCCTTTATTCTAGCTAATTGATATTTTATCTAATTACTTTTAGTTTATCTTACTTTTTGTAAAACTAAAAATAACTAAAATAGTCTTGACATTTTGTTCTTCAAAAGATAAAAAGGCAATGCTTCAAAAATATTCTTTACATAGTTTTGTTATTAGTAGTAATTATTTAATAGTATTTTAATTTCTTTAGTATAGCTAATTTATTTATTTATTTAGTATACTTTTTACAGATAATTAAAATTTGTGTCCAGTAAATTATAAGTCTATCTTATTTATGAAAATTGAAAACCACAAAAAAATAGTCATATGGTTAAGATTTTACTACACTATTATTAACCTTATTAGTTAGTACTATATATATATATATTTTTTAAAAGCACAATACCTAGGGACCCTTACACTTGACTACACTACACTGAAACACATAATAACCTAACAGACCCCTAACATAAAAAACACCATAGCAACCCTTCACAACCAAAACCGCCGCCTCCCTGGCGCCTCCCTGCCACCCTAAACACACAAAATCCTAGCAGCTCCACCCTAACCACCCCTCCCTTCACACTGCCGCCACCCTCAAAACCAGTCCCCTCCCATCGCCGGAGACTACGCCAGCCATCAGTCGCCGGAAAAGCCAAGGGCCAACGACCCCCTGAACCCTTAAGCATGAGCCACCCAGACCGCTTCTTCTTCACACCTAAAATCAACCACCCACACCCCTGAAAACCACTGAATTGTGCCCACCACTCCCTCCAAGACCAAATCTGCCGCCGACTCACATGTTTTTCACTCACCTTCACTCAGAGTCAAAAAGAGTCGAAACAAAAACAAATATCTTCATCTTCAACCTCTCGTTTACACGTCCTCCCACTTCCGTCACTGTCGTCTGCAACTTCCGATGACTGCCGGCGCTTTTTTTTTTTTTTTTTTTTTTTTTTTTTTTTGAGTTTGTAGAAAGAAGAAAGTCTTGAGAAGAAAGTAGTTCTCATCAGTGCGATTCAGAGTCGAGGTTCGCGGTTCCTATTCGAGCTTCAATTACTGTATTTGTTTGCGGTGGTGTTATCTACCGGAGTTCATTGTCACATTTTCCGTTCGAGCCGTAAAGGTTAATTGACAGAAGTCATCTCTTAAGGTCCGATTTTAAATTCTCCTTTTATCTTTTCTTGTGTGAATGTCCCGTGTTTGTTTGCTACTATATTTAGTCATTGTTGTATGATTTGCATTTTTAAGTGTAGTTCTTTGTTCTAAAATTTTGGTTATAAGAAATATTTGACTTTGCGCTAGGCAAATGGACTGTTTCACTTGACTGGATTGCGGGTAGGGGTGGGCATTCGGTATTTCGGTTCGTTATTTAAGAATTTTGGTTCGGTATTTCGGTATTCGGTTTATCAATTGTATATACCAAATACCACACAAATTATTTCGGTACGATTCGGTATTTATTATTTTGGTTCGGTACGGTTTCGGTAAAGTATTTGGTTTATGAATTATTCAATTGTGTTATGTGTATACCAAACGAAAATTAAAATGCTGGCAAATCCAAACGTAGTGCCACACTGACGTGAGGGGAAACTTTCTCATATGTTGCTGAACCAGAAGTACATTAACTTTACATATAAAAAAACATAAAACATATAAATATACTTGTAAATAAATTTGAAGTAGGACATATGGAAATGTACAAATTGATATACCAACATATTACAACGCATAATTGAGATTTTTACTAGCATGTATTATTCTAGTTAGTGATATTTTTAAGTTATTGCTCAATCCTTTGAATTAACCGGAGAGATAGAGACACAAGTAGCTGATTTACAAATTCAATATGGAAACAATTCGATATGTTCCATTTCATATATGTTTATACAAAACCACTGAGTCCATACTTGACTTTCAACTTTCAGTTTATGCCATTATATACACAAAGAAAGAAAAGGGGATAATTAGAATTAGAATAAGAATATTATGTTTCAAGAATTGAGATGACAAAGAGAACAACATAAATGGATTTGTGTATTTATATACGAAAAATTGGTTTCATCTATTTTTGTTATATGCCATATATTTGATTGCCTGGTTCTAACCCAATGTGAAATAGCATAACAATGAAGGGACTTTATGGTATATAGGATAAACAAAGGTATCCCTTTAATTTAAGTACGTTGATGGTAATTCGGATTATTTCGTTTTGATTGGGATTTGCAGTGGATATGAGGGGACAAAATGGATTTAAAAAGTTCCCTGTAGAGTGTAGAAAGCACAAGCATGTCGAGATGGTGTTTACTTACTTATTTGTGTTCTCTGGTGATTTTGCTCCTTCAGGGAAAGGATTGCGGCGTGGGTGAAGAAGAAGAACTGAAGATGAGAGAGTCGTTGGTTCAACCTAATTTGCTAATTGCTAAAAATTAAAATGGCCTAACCTAATAGCCTAAGACAAAGAGTACTGGGCTTGGGGGGTGACGGGAATGGGAATTAAATTGAGATGGCCGGCTGGGCACTGGGTGGGTAGATATAGGTAGGGTCCAAAAAAAATATCCTTAAAATGTTGGTATATTTGGTATATTCAGTATACCAAAGTTTTAAAATTGTAATACCGAAAACCGAACCGAAATACCGAAAATTTAATACCGAATTAGATCGAAATACCGGAAAAACCGAAACTAAAATACCAAATTAATTCAGTTCGGTTCGAAATTCGATTTTTCGGATTTTATGCCCACCCCTAATTGCGGGGTCGACAATATAAAAAGGAAAGAATCTTGTTAATTGGAATTAATTGAAATCTGAATTTTTGTCACGGGATATGCACTAAATTGGGTTTAATACCAAGTTTACTTAGTTTTATTTTCGGATCGATAGTATGCATTAGGCTAATCGCACTCGGGTAGGCAAATTTTAGGATTTTTCTTTTCTTTTCTTTTATTTTTGAGGTAAGATGTTGTCCCCGCTAGTTGATTATTATATCCGGGATGCCCCGAGGACTAGGGCTGTGCACGGATCGGATTGGATCGGATTTAGCACATTTCGGATTCGGATTTCGGATTCTAGAAAATGCAATCCGAATCCGATCCGAATTATATCGGATCGGATTCGGATTTTAAAGTTTGGATCGGATCGGATTTCGGATCGTAAATGCCTCAATGTTGTAAACTAATATGTATATTTTCTTTGTAAAAGAGGCAATGCATTAAGAAAAATTCATGTTTATACAATTATGAGAGTACTATGGTGCCAATATAGCTAACTCTAGCAATTGTAAAGGTAATAACTTGGAGGAAGATGTAAAGAAAGTACTGACTATCCGAAATTAAAGTGTAGTATTTATACATTGCCTAATAATTTCGGATTTCGGATCGGATCGGATTAAAATATACCAATCCGAATCCGATCCGAAATCCGAAATTTTTATAAACACAATCCGAAATCCGGTCCAATCCGAAATCCGAAATCCGAAATTGAATGGATCGGTTCGGATTTCGGATATCCGATCCAAATGAACAGCCCTACCGAGGACCTTGTAAATAATATTATTCGGGGAATACCCCGAAATACTTTGTAAATATTCTGGAGGCCGAAAGTAACTCGTAGTACTTTTGTTTTTATGTTTCACTTTCATTTTCTTTTATTAGGTGGGGACGACCTCGAGCATCTTGTGTGTTTATTTTTCTTTTCTGTGTTTATTTTACCTCAATTTGAATTTTTGAAAAGCCAACTAGATCGAGTACGCAACCGTGACTTTCACGAGACTCGGGGATTACGTAACACCTTCCCTCCGAGTCAAATGAACCCCTTTACCTTGAATCTCTGGTTCAAACTGATTTAGGAGTCAAATGTGTTTTTGAAAGGAAATTGTTATTTTGAAAAAAAAAACGGTGACCTGACACACCGAAATCAAATGTCAGGTAGCGACTCTGAGTTAATCCTTTTAAACACAAATCTTTGTCACTTTCAAAATTGAAAAACCCTTTCGAACTTCACAAAATCTTTTTAATATTTTTAAGAGGTTTTGTTTAAAAAGAAGGGGGTGACATCTCTGGCGACTCTGGTAGGGAGTTGCAGGTTCAAGCTAGTACATGATCTTGTTGGCTATTTGGGATATTCGGTTGAGGTTTCTTTTTATTTGCTTTATTTGATTTTTATTTTTTCGTTTTATTTGCTAGTTGTTTTTTTGGTTACCGTTTTTTGTTTATGTGTTATTGCTTTATAAACTGTCATCATTTGCATAACCATGGGTCTTCTTTCTGCAACAAGTCTTTCGGAGTACGTTTGAGCGTACACGGCCTTTTTTTGAGTCACACGTGTCTTTAGGGGGGTGTCGTGGGAGCATGGAGTGGGCGGACAGCTAGAGCAGCCGCCATCGACCACGTGCCGCCCCGAATTGCCTTGTCTAGTGAACCCTCAAATTTAGGTCAACCTTAGGTCATTCTTAATTGCATCATGTCATTTAAACCTAGTAGGGCTCGGTCCCAAGCACCGTGTTCCTTGTAGGAGGCCTATCCAAATTCTATCAAAAATGGGCCTGCGACCCATAAGGACATTCAATCATCCATATGTGATACATGTTGCATCTTTAAGGGTAGAAAGAACATTTGGAAAACTAATGTTTGGGAAAGAAGGGTGAAAAATGAATAAAGTGGGGCCTAGTTATATTTTTCTTTCACAACATTTTTAAGAAAAAGACAAAAAAAATGATGAAAATGAAAAATCTAAAGATTTTACACTTTCCCATAATTTTTCAAAAATAAAATAAAAATCCAAAAAATTATACACCTTTCCCATCATTTTCCAAGAAAAAAAAATCCAAAACTTTTTACACCTTCCCCATCATTTTCCAAAAAATAAAAAAAAAAGAGAAAAAGAAAATCCAAAAAGATTTTACACCTTCCCATCATTTTCCAAAAATAAAAAAAAGTGAGAAAAAGAAAATTCAATATTTTTTTACGTGTTTCATCATTTTTCAAAAAGACAAAAAATATTTTTTCCAAATTTGTGTTTTTAAAAAAAAGTTATCTTTCATATCCAATCTTCCCGAACTACGCAAACCTGATTCTAGTCTTTCGGGGTGGGATACGTAGGCAGCCCACATAGGGTCCGGTCTTCCTAGTGTGTCTTAGGTTCTTGGCTTCGCGGAGTCTTAGCCAAATCTTGCATGTTTAGTCACATTTGGCCACATTGGCCGTTTTTGCAAAATAAGGTTATTTTCTCGAAATAGCTTGTTATCCCATGTCTTAGAGCCCAGAGTCTACAACAAGGTATCCTCTCAGCTTTAAGGTCCATTCCTGTTGAATTTGCATATCTAGCCATTTCTGGCCATGGCGGCCATTCTTGCAAAATAGGGCTATTTTCGCAAAAGTGGTTCAATTACCTATGTCTTAGTATTTTGAGTCCACAACTAAGTGTCCCACTACCTTAAGGTTCGTCCTTTTCGAGTTTGCATCTTTAGCCACTTCTGGCCATTTCGGTCGTTTTTGCAAAATGGTCATTTCTGCAAATTAATTTTGAGCCATGATTATTGGGAGTCTGAAGCCATATAAGCCTTAGTGGGTCATTTTCCATGTCTTTGAGGTCACTTTTGTTGAGTTTTTCATTAATAGCCGTCCTTGACTACATAAGTCATTTTGCAAAAATAGCCCAATCATGCCTTGCATGTATCCAATAGAAGGTGGAGTCACATAGTGTCTTGAGTCTCTAATCCATTTGGTCTTATTTTTCTTATTCAGGCATGGATCCATTTACCAGAGCTCGAGCATGACAGATACCCCATGACCATCGCATTTGGGAGCTTCCTTGAAGAGATTTTTTTATATATATTTTTGAGTTTGTTTTCATGTTGTCCTTTATTTTCTAGTCTTGTACAGTAATATTGAGTCTTTCAGGTGGTGTCAGAGTCTGTCATAGTTTAGTTGAGTTCGTTAAGTCTTTTGTGATCATATTTCTTATTTTGTATGTGAAAACAAAAAAAATTAAATGAAAAAGGAAAAAAAAAGATTTTTATTTTTAGTTTATTTTTTTCATTACTTTTTCAGAACTATGCTTGGTCTGATTCATGTGGAACATGATACGTAGGCAACCTACATATGGTTCGATCAAGTCATTTTCTTTAAAAAAAATAAAAAAAAGAAAAGAAAAGAAAAGAATGAATTTGTGGGGGCGCGAGGAGTAAGAAGGAGAAACTAGTGATAATTAAAACAAAAGAGAGGAAGGAAAATGAGCAAAGAAAAAAAAAGAGGAGATTGAAATGAACAAACTAGGATGATGTCATATGACCCTACGACCCTCAAAGCCATTTTAGAACTGTTAATTTTTGCTAGGTGCATTGCACACAACGTGATATTTTTATCTGATAAATGCCCTAACGCTAGCATGTTGGCTTTGTTTTGATCCTCTTTGGTATTTTAATTGTTATCATAACAGATGGTGGTTAGTTTGTGGCAAGTCATCCGTACAACACAAGGTCAAATAGCGAGGTAGTCATGACTGACAAAGATTTGGACACATGTGTTGTTGATCCGCCTAAGGGGATTGTTGAATCAGAATCTGAGTTGAAAGAAGAGGTCCGAAGGTTGAAAGGGCATATGGCTGAAATATACCAAGCCTGGATTAGTGGGTGTCCTCCACCATTGTATCCCACTTACTACTCTGAAAGCCTTGTCACCATTTTTCCACTGTTACAAATACAGATTCCTACTGTTGCTGATATCTCCCCACAACCTTTTCACACTCCACCCGCAAAACCACCTCAAAGGAGTCAATGAGCCATTTGGTAAAGAAAATGTTATTGAAGTTGGTGAAGGTCCCAGTAATTTTGATGTGCAACTCAGTGGCTAAGATCTCGATCTTAGAAATTAGAAAGCACCTCATTTCCTCGTTGGGAAGGAGTCTTGGCAGTTCATTTTGACATCTTTTCGGCTATCTGGTTATTTCGAGGTTGTAATACAGACTTTATCTTGCTTGTTTTGGTGATTCAAACCCTTCTATCCTCTTTTGTTGATCTCTAGGAGTCTTGTTAGTTAGTGTTTTGTCTCTGAGTCTGTCATCTAGGTTTGTTTCGGCGTTGTTCAAACTCTTCCGTCCTTTGGTCAAATAAAATTTTGTTATTTGCTGTCTTCGTCTAGTTCTTTCTTGTATATAGCTCTCTTCAGGTCAGTTCTAGTGACATGACATGCATGTGAAATTTTTAGCCAGATCTTGAAAGCTAATCTAATCATGGAATAATGAAACACAATTTGGATGTGATAAAAAGATGCATTTGAGGAAACAAACAAAGATTCACGCATTCTGAGATAACCTAAAGCCTGAATTGAGTGAAACTGAGGCAGTCAGTCTGGGAAATCAAGAGGTTGATGAAAGCATGCAGTCAGTGCTGAAATGCATTCTTCCACATCGAAATAAGGTTGAGTCAAGTATACATCGAACTGGTGAGAGTTATTCATTGGAACAAAGGTACCAAGCATTTTATTCTGCTACCCCAAATACTTTTGTTCCTTTTGTTTCATACCCCTCTTTTGGAATCAGGAGTAGAGTTAGGAACTAGAAAAGAAAAAGAGAAAAAAAAAGAAAAAGAAAAGGAAAAGAGAAAAAGAAAAAAAAGAGAAAAAGAAGAAAAGAAAAGAAAAAGAAAGAAAGAAAGATGAAAAAAGGCCAGGTCAGATGTTGGAACTACGTTCAACCTGATTCCTTTTAAGGATACGTATGCAGCCTCACTCTGAGGTTCGGTCCCATCAAAACAAAAATCCAAAAAATAATATGAGCAAAAAATCAATAAAAAATAAAATATCCTAGACTTCAAGAAACTGGGGCAGAAATTTTAATTTTGTCCAAAAGATCTGATTCCAAAAGTTATAATTTTGAACCGTTTAATCTTAAATTATTTTGAGCCTTCATGCCACCCTTTCTTTCCACCCTGTCCAAAAGCCTACATTACGGTCCAAAGAAAGACCTTCCGACCGATCTTTGAGGATGCCAAATCAAGTGTGTGGTGACAGTATGATCTTCCTGCATCATGGGTAATACCTTGTTCTCAACACAAAGGGAGAAAATGATAAAATGAGAGAGTCTTATCGGTGAAAACCCTCATGAGCATCGTAAGGCGATAGTGAGCTGGAAAAAAAGGAGCAACATGAGAGAGGATTGATGGTGAAAACCCTTGGGGGTACTACAAGTCGACTGAGGATTATGGTCAAATAGGACAATTGGAGCACTGAAGTCCAGTTTCACATTTAGAGGCATAATAAGAGTTGAAGATTAGATTCGCTTGACAGATCAGGCCGCTTAATCCAAAATGCATGTCATGGTCAGTGGAGATGGCCTTCAAATCAGATTAGTTTCTACTTTGTTCTTTTTCTGGGTAAAAGTTTTCTTGTTAGATACCATCTCTTCTCATTTTCTCTTTATTTTGTTCCTCCTGTTTTGTTTGAGTCTGTTTTTGTTGAAACATGTGAGAAATGACTTCAAAATCTGCTAACATATTTTTAATCACAAAGCCGAGTCTGGCAAGAACATCAAATTGGCATAAGACACATGAGAATAGTGTGTGCACTGAGTTGGTGATAATAGAGGTTCCTTGTGATTGGTGTAAAATGCAAAAATTTGGTGAATGTTAGAACACGAGTGCAATGCATCGGGCATAAGGTATTTTATTTGAACGAATTAGGAGTATTTCTTGTGACAAGGGTTGTACGAAAAAATGGTTGGCCGATAACAAGCACTATCGTCAGAGTTGAAGTCCAAGTTGATCATGACAAGTGCAAGAGAAATCGCCCTCGTAGTCAAGGCCACAAACTAACCACCACATTTTAAACTCACAAGTTTTCTTTGTTTGAAACAGGAGCAAAGCAGTTCAAGCAAGTTGGTTAAAAAAGATAAAAAAATAAAGAGAAGAGCCGACAAAGGGAAGTTTCTCAAATATTTGCCTTTATCTGTTTTGATAGAGTGCATAAATGTTGCCATTTCTCTTCACATTTTGCCTCCTAGGATAAAAGGTCTAGTCTGATGGATTTTCCTCCCAATAAAAATCTTAGTCTGGTGAATCTTTCTCCTAAGATAGAAGACCTAGCTGATGAACTTTCTCCTAGGATCAAAATCTTAGTCTGATGAATCTTTCTCCTAAGATAACAAATAAAAAAAGACCTAGTCTAATGAATTTTCTCCTAGGATCAAAATCTTAGTCTGATGAATATTTCTCCTAAGATAACAAAAAAAAAAGACCTAGTCTGATGAATTTTCTCCTAGGATCAAAATCTTAGTCTGATGAATCTTTCTCCTAAGATAACAAACAAAAAAAAGACCTAGTCTGATGAATTTTCTCCTAAGATCGAAATCTTAGTCTGATGAATCTTTCTCCTAAGATAACAAACAAAAAAAAGACCTAGTCTGATGAATTTTCTCCTAAGATCGAAATCTTAGTCTGATGAATCTTTCTCCTAAGATTGAAGACCTAGTCTGATGAACTTTCTGCTAGGATCAAAATCTTAGTCTGATGAATTTTCTCCTAGGATCGAAATCTTAGTCTGATGAATCTTTCTCCTAAGATAGAAGACCTAGTCTGATGAACTTTCTCCTAGGATCAAAATCTTAGTCTGATGAATATTTCTCCTAAGATAATAAAAAATGGACCTAGTCTGATGAATTTTCTCCTAGGGTCAAAATCTTAGTCTGATGAATCTTTCTCCTAAGATACCAAAAAAGAAAAAAAACTAGTCTGATGAACTTTCTCCTAGGATATACGTCTTAGTCTGATGAAATTTTCTCCTAAGACAAGAAAACCTAGTCTGATAAATTTTCTCCTAGGATAATAATTGAAAAAAAGGAAGTCTGGATTTGAAACCAGTCGAGTCTTTAGTTTTACTCTCATCATTGCATCAGTAGCATAAGTGGTTTACAGTTTTTCTAACAACTCACAAATCTCCTATGCAAACCGGGGCAGAAATTTTGTTTGTTTTGTTGTTTTGATTGCAGGCACCCACCTGGAGAATGAGGGAATTCATTTCAAAGTTATTTCAAAGTCCAACTCAGTAGCAGGCGCCCACTTGAAGAACGAGGGAAGTCATTTCAGAATTCAATTCAGGTTAGAAGTAGCAGAAGCTAGCGGCAAAAATGCGAGTCGACAATAGATGACCAACAGAAGTAGTCTTAATCCAGAATAAAAGAAGAAGAAATAATAAGTATCCAAAATGCAGAAGCGGAGGCAATATGTGGATTGTTCAAGACATGGCTGAGTCACAAGCTTTGCATGTCCCGTCGTGCTCCGGAGAAGCCGTGGAAGAATAAAGCATCACCTGCAGCTATCAAGTATCAAGGTTCAGAAGACTTATAGATAGGAATCTTGTAACTCATAGCTGATAGGCTTAGTTAGTCTTTATTATTTTTGATTTTGATGTAATAACAGGACTACGGACCAGAACCTCGACGGAACGGCACCTCAATCGGCTCCCCACCTCGGTATACTCCTTCGCTCTTCTCACTTCTGAATTACACGTGGCCTGATTCCTTTATAGCCAAGGATATGTAGGCAGCTCAGATACCAGGGGTCGGTCACATTCTCTTTTCTTGAAGTGTTTGGTCTCTCTAAATAAGGGTCGGGTCAAAAAACTTGTCTCGTCGTTCTTTGTCTGAAAAAGCTTCGTGTTTCCAGTCAAAGAGGGGCAACTGTAGACATGTAGTTTTTGATCCTCCCTAAGATTTTACATATTTTAGCATTTAAATATTTAGTTTAGGCCTAATATCACTATTTTAACTCGTTTTGACTCTTTTGTTTTATTTTATTTAAAATGAAAACTACAAAAAAATATTTTCCTTTATTCTAGCTAATTGATATTTTATCTAATTACTTTAGTTTATCTTACTTTTTATAAAACTAAAAATAACTAAAATAGTCATGACATTTTGTTCTTCAAAAGATAAAAAGGCAGCGCTTCAAAAATATTCTTTACATAGTTTAGTTATTAGCAGTAATTATTTAATAGTATTTTAATTTCTTTAGTATAGCTAATTTATTTATTTATTTTAGTACTTTTTTTGTTACACCCCGCAATATTACGTCAATATTACGTCCCGCAGTATTATATTATGACAATGTTATGCTCCGCAGTATTATGTTACGATGATGTGACGCCTTGCATTATTACATTACGATGATGTTACGCTTCGCAGTATTAAATTACGGCGATGTTGCACCCTGTTGTATTGTATGTTGAATTTATCGTAAGGTAATTGACATCAATCAAAGGAAAAGATTATTTGGAGATTATAAGTATTATGCTATTTCAAAGCAGTGATAAGTAAATTCGTGAAGGTGAGAGGAAAAACAAGTCAAAGAAAATGAATTTTCGTCCAAGTTTGACATGTTGGGATAAAATACGGCCCGAGCTAAAATACTCGGTATTTATGGACTAGTGCCATACGAAGTACCACATAGAAATTGTAGTAAGGTGTATAAGGTATGTGAAAAATAGTATTTTAAGTAAGTGAGAATAATTCTTAATTATACGGGTAATTGGTTAATTACCGGGTAGCGGGACATTACCTAATTAATTAATTTATTATTGGATAAAGTTTAAATCCCCCACCCAAAAGAATTACGTGGCAGCCATAGAGTCACAAGAATGTGACTCTTAAAAATTACACATAGGTGGCTAACCATGTTGTGATCCACGTTAATGGGATATGATTATTCTTATCTTGACCCTTTACTAAACTTACTCCAAAACCTCACATTTATACTTTGTAGAGGAAAACTTTACCTGCACAAAAACAGACGTTAGCCACTTCATTTGAGATAAGAAGACTTCACTTTTTATACTTTACATTTGATATAGAAAGACACTATCATTCTTGCAAAAGAATTATTATCCATCTTCAACCAAAAATGATTAAATCCAGAATATAGAAAACGTACAAATTTTTTGCTTCTAAAAGAGTACGGTGCAATCTTCAAGAATATTATACGGATTTTTTCCTACTCCAGGTATGTTAAGTCCCACCCTTCTTTCTTTTGGCATGGTCCAAATTATACCGAAGAAACGAGCAAATACACAGTTTTTATAAATTTCTCTATTCATAAAAATAGTAGGGGTGTCTATATTCTTGATTTCCCATGAGAATTATTATTATTTTCTGTTCATGGGTCTCAGAATAATACGCAGTTGGAAAAGTTTATCCGGAAGGAATATTGAGATTATTACATACTTTTCATGCATTTCATACATGTGCATTGACCCATGACCAAATGGCGTTATATACGCGTATATATGTAAATATATGTATATTGGATATGGGAAAAGGTTATGGCGTTATATACACACCACTACCTGATCAGCTGGTATATGATGACGATGTTGCCCATAGTGGCTGAAATATGAGTCAAACGGCATTATATACGCGTCTATATGTATGTATATATATATGATTCAAACGGCGTTATATACGCGTATATATGTATGTATATGTATATGAGATATGGGAAAAGGTTATGGCGTTATATACGCACCACCACCTGATTAGCTGATATACGATGATAATTTTGCCCACAGTGGCCGATATGATATGATGGGATGCCCTCAGAGTGTATCTTATTTTAAGTGTATCTTATTTATGAAAATTGAAAATCACAAAAAAATAGTCATATGGTTGAGGTTTTACTGCAATATTATTAACCTTGTTAGTTAGTATATATATATTTTAAAAGCACAATACCTAGGGACCTTTACACTTGTCTACACTGAAACACATAATAACCTAATAGACCCCTAACACCAAAAACACCATAGCAACCCTTCACAACCAAAACCGCCGCCTACTATCCCTGTCGCCACCCTGTCGCCTCTCTGCCACCCTAAACACACAAAACCCTAGCAGCTCCACCCTAACCACCCCTCCCTTCACACTGCCGCCACCCTCAAAATTAGCCCCCTCCCACCGCCGGCGACTACGCCAACCACCATTCGCCAGAAAATCCAAGGGCCAGCGACCCCCTGAACCCTTAAGCATGAGCCACCCAGACCCCTTCTTCTTCACACCTAAAATTGGCCACCCACACCCCTGAAAACCACTGAACCGCGCCCACCACTCCCTCCAAGACCAAATCTGCCGCCGACTCACATGTTCTTCACTCATTGTCAAAAAGAGTCGAAACAAAAACAAAAATCTTCATCTTCAACCTATCGTTTATACGTCCTCCCACTTCTTTCACTATCGTCTGCAACTTCCGATGGCTGCCGGCGTTTTTAAAAAAAATGTTTTGAGTTTGTAGAAAGAAGAAAGTCCCGAGAAGAAAGTTTTTCTCATCAATGCGATTCAGAGTCGAGGTTCGCGGTTCCTATTCGAGCTTCAATTACTATATTTGTTTGCGGTGGTGTTATACCGGAGTTCTTTGTCACATTTTCCGTTCGAGCCGTAAAAGGTTAATTGACAGAAGTCATCTCTTAAGGTCCGATTCTAAATTCTCCTTTTATCTTTTCTTGTGCGAATGTCCCGTATTTGTTTGCTACTATATTTAGTCATTGTTCTATGATTTGCATTTTTCATAGTAGTTTTTTGTTCTAAAATTTTGGTTATAAGTGACTTTGCGTTAGGCAAATGGACCATTTCACTTGACTGGATTGCGAGGTCGACAATATAAAAAGGAAAGAATCTTGTTAATTGGAATTAATTGAAATCTGGATTTTGGTCACGGGATATGCACTAAATTGGGTTTAATACCAAGTTTACTCAGTTTTATTTTCGGATCGATAATATGCATTAGGCCGATCGCACTCGGGTAGGAAAACTTTAGGATTTTCTTTTTCTTTTCTTTTATTTTTGAGGTAAGAGGTTGTCCCCGCTAGTTGATTATTATATCCGGGGAATGCCCCGAGGACCTTGTAAATAATATTATCTGGGGAATGCCCCGAAGTACTTTGTAAATATTCAGGAGGCCGAAAGTAACTCGTAATACTTTTGTTTTTATTTTTCACTTTCATTTTCTTTTATTAGGTGGGGACAACCTCGAGCCTCTTGTGTGTTTATTTTTCTTTTCTGTGTTTAGTTTACCTCAATTTGAATTTTTGAAAAGCCAACTAGATTGAGTACGCAATCGTGACTTTCACGGTAACACCTTCTCCCCGAGTCAAATGAACCCCCTTACCTTGAATCTATGGTGCAAATTGATTTAGGAGTCAAATGTGTTTTTGAAAGGAAATTGTTATTTTGAAGGAAAAAAATGGTGACCTGACACACCGAAATCAAATGTCAGGTGGCGACTCTGAGTTAATCCTTTTAAACACAAAGCTTTATCACTTTCAAAATTGAAAAACCCTTTAGAGCTTCACAAAATCTTTTTAATATTTTTAAGAGGGTTTAGTGAGGTTTGTTTAAAAAGAAGGGGTGTGACACCTTCCGAACGAGATATGGTCATTATGAATTTCGGGTGATGTCTTTCGGCTTGACTATAGCCCCAAAATCATTTATGGATTTGATGAACATGGTGTTCAGGCCTTATATTGATTCTTTTGTCATTGTCTTTATTGATGACATTCTGATTTACTCACGTAGTCTGGGGGAGCACGAGCAACATTTGAGAGTCGTGCTCCAGACCTTGCGAGAACAAAAGGTGTACACTAAGTTCTCCAAGTGTGAGTTTTGGTTGGATTCTGTGGCATTCTTGGACACGTGGTATCCAGAGAGGGTATCAAGGTGGATCCCAAGAAGATTGAGGCAGTTCAGAGTTGGCCACGCCCTACTTTAGCTACAGAGATCAGGAGCTTCTTGGGTCTGGCAGGTTATTATCGTCGATTTGTGGAGGGTTTTCATCCATTGCAGCTCCTCTGACTAGATTGACCCAGAAGAATGCCCCATTCCGATGGTCCGACGAGTGTGAGGCGAGCTTTCAGAAGCTCAAGGCAACATTGACATCAGCACCGGTACTTGTGTTGCCTTCCGGCTCAGGGATGTATACAGTTTATTGCGACGCTTCACGCGTTGGTTTGGGATGTGTGTTGATGTAGGATGGGCGAGTTATTGCATATGCTTCACGACAGCTGAAGGTTCATGAGAAGAATTACCCTGTGCACGACTTGGAGTTGGCGGCTATTTTTCATGCTCTTAAGATTTGGAGGCATTACTTGTATGGTGTGCCTTGTGACAGACCATCGCAATTTTCAGCACCTGTTCAAGTAGAGGGATATCAATTTGAGGCAGCTTAGGTGGCTTGAGTTGCTGAAGGATTATGACATCACCATTCTTTATCATCCCGGCAAGGCGAATGTTGTTGCAGATGTCTTAAGCAGGAAGGCAGAGAGTATGGGTAGCTTGGCTTTCATTTCAGCAGAGGAGAGACCACTAGCTTTGGACATTCAGTCCTTGGCTAATCTCCTGGTGAGGTTGGACCTTTCAGAGCCCAGCCGGGTTCTTGCGCGTGTGGTGGCTCTGTCTTCATTATTAGGGAGATCAAGACTCGGCAGTATGATGATCCGCACTTGGTAGCTCTCCGGGAGACAGCGGTACAGGGTGGTGCCAAGGAGGTTTCTATTGGCGAGGATGGTTTTCTGAGACTTCAGGGTTGCTTATGTGTCCCTAATATTGATGGACTGAGGGAGAGGATTCTAGAGGAGGCTCACAATTCACGATATTCTATTCTTCCTGGTGCTACGAAGATGTATCATGACTTGAGGCAACATTTCTGGTGGAGGCGGATGAATAAAGACATAGTGGAGTATGTGGCTAGATGTCTAAATTGCCAGCAGGTTAAGTACGAGCACTAGAGTCGAGGAGGCCTACTTCAACAGATCCCTATACCTGAGTGGAAATGGGAGAGCATTACTATGGACTTCGTAGTTGGGTTGCCACTGACTTTGCGGAAGGTTGACGCGGTGTGGGTTATTGTGGACAGGCTGACCAAGTCGGCACATTTCATTCCAGTAGCTACTACCTATACTTCAGAGAGGTTGGCCCAGATCTACATTCGGGAGATAGTCCGGTTACTCGGTGTGCCTGTGTCCATTATATCATATCGAGGTCCTCAGTTCACCTCGCACTTCTGGAGAGCAGTACCAAGTGAGTTAGGCACCCGGGTAGAGCTCATCACAACATTCCACCCTCAGACCGACGGGCAGTCGGAGCGGACAGTTCAAATATTGGAGGACATGCTCAGAGCATGTGTGATTCACTTTGGAGGTCAGTGGGACCAGTTCTTGCCTTTGGCCGAGTTTGCTTATAATAATAGTTACCAGTCCAGCATTGATATGGCTCCATTTGAGGCCTTGTATGGTCGGCGATGTCGTTCTCCCATCAGGTGGTTTGAGCCTGGCGAGGCTAAGTTATATGGCACCGATCTGGTGAAGGATGCTTTGGAGAAGGTGAAAATGATTCAGGAGAGACTTTGCACAGCACAGTCCAGACAGAAGAGTTACGCGGATCAGAAGGCGCATGGTTTATCATTTATGGAAGGCGAGAAGGTTCTGTTGAAAGTCTCGCCGATGAAGGGTATTATGAGGTTTGGGAAGAAGGAAAAGCTGAGCCCAAGGTTCATAGGTCCATTTGAGGTGTTGAGGCGGGTTGGGGAGGTTGTTTATGAGCTCGCTTTACCTCCCAGTTTATCAGGAGTTCATCTGGTCTTTCATGTGTCCATGCTCCGGAGGTACCACGTCGACATCTCCCACGTGGTTGATTTCAGCACCATTCAACAAGATGAGAGGTTGGGTTACGAGAAGGAGCCAGTTGCTATCATTGACAGGTAGGATCGGCAGTTGAGGTCCAAGAGGGTTTCCGCCATAAAGGTCCAGTAGAGGGGACAACCAGTCGAGGAGGAGACTTGGGAGTCCGAGGAAGACATGCGTGTTACATCCCGTACCTTAGCATTAGGATGTGTTAACGAAATAATAGTATATGATTTTTGAATGATAGTTATATAATGATAAGAAAGATTCGTGTTATTGGAGAGAGATTAAGAAGAAGTTAAATAGAAAGATTGATGTAAAAGAATAACAAGAAAAAGTAGAAAGTACATTACACACAAGTATACATGAAGCTATAATGGAATTAATAGAGATACATATGATAGTTAATGGTGTAAAGATAAAGAAGTGTAACGTATAAAAGCATGTAAAATTACAAAAAATAAAAGATGACAATGATAATGTAAAACATGTAGGTATAACAAATGTTTATTGATTTTTGATTAATTTGTCAAATACATAATTGTTATGATAAAAACGTTGTATCGGTGTTAACTTATAAAAGAAGAGATTATGGGCGCATTGTTATAAAATTAACTGTTTAGAGATGTGATAGAGGTAATGTGAATTTGAATGCAAGATAATAATATAAATAAATTGAAATGTATGTAATAATACAAACGCATTAACAATAACTATTGTAAACGAAACTGCAAGTGTTTTAGTTAATAAATTACACAAGAAAGGGATGGGTTATAAAGGTACTTACGTATGACAGCATGTTTCATTTAGCTATGAAGTGAATGATAAGGAATCCTTATGAATATCACCATGATCTTGGAATGAACTACACATTGATAACAGAAAATCCCAGCTTTGGCTCCCAACCCCAGAAAGTTGAAAATATATTTTACTTACAGTATGGTAGTACCGCAACATTATGTTTCTCGTATGAAGATTTGTCCAAATTAAACACTGGGTATGTTAAGGCTAATCATTCTTTTCTTGGCATGATCTAATTAACGATACGTATACAGTTTATATTATTTTTGGGTTTAGTTAAGCTTGAGTAGTAAATCTTGGCGATATGTGGTAGTGGGTAGCAGTAGAATTCAGGAAAAATGGTGATGGATAATTGGTATATGGTGGTGATAATTCTTAGATATTGGCAAGATCAAGCGAGTTTGACTTGTTAGAGGTTGCTGTAGAAAATGACTTATGGCCTAAATGGATGTAACATATTTTTTTATTTGGCCCTATGTAACGTTGATTAAACATTTCAAATAGGACTCCTCCAAGTAAACGTCAGTTCTGTACAAGATTTATATTAACACAAGATACTACTGTAAGTAGCAATCTTCAGCGAGTACCTCAAAGGTAGAGACCCAAAGGTAGCATCATGTATGTTATTGATCTAAGATTATACTGTAATATATACTGAGCCAATAGTTATTAGATGATAAATAATGAAGACAAAATTCACATATATAAAAGTCCTTAAAAACTATATCTGTTAAAAACTTGCCTTTAGCAATTCATATATAATTGTAGTATTTGGATCTCCAATTCAATATGTGTACAATGTAGAAAGAGAAAGAGAAGGAGATTACTGGCCTTTTTAAGGAATAAGAGGAACAAAAGTAAGGGAGATGTTATAGATGATCGAACATAAACGATACGCTATTTCATAATGAATCTACTCCTAGTGACTAAGGTTGTCCGTGTTGTTCTTTCCTTACAAAGTTATTCTAAGAAAGTATGTATGATCCTTGAGTCTTAGTGAAGTTCCTATTGATGGTATGATGCCCATAATGTTAATCGAAGGTGAAACTACCTTACGTCATGTCACGACCCCAAATCCTAACAGGTCGTTATGGCACCTATCGTAGAACTAGGCTAGCCAACCATCACATTACTACACATTTGTTCTATTATAATAATTCGAAAATCAATAATAATCAGCAAAATAAGCAATTAACATTTTTCTCTAAGTCTTTAAGCATCAATAATATAATTCAACAGTCTAAACTAATCCCCCAAGACTGGAGTCAATCGATCACGAGCATCTAAGAAATAAACTAACTCTGCTAATGTCATAATAAATGTCTATGAATCAAATACTAAGTACTATATGAAGAAGGGAAGTGGAGAAGTTGCGGACGCTGGACAGCTACCTCGAAATTCCTTGCGCTGATGACAACGAGCTCGGACGACTACTGCCCCGAACCAGTACCTGGATCTGCACACATGGGTGCATGGAGTAATGATGAATACGCCAACTCAGTAGTAATGAAAATAAATCACAGTCTGAAGTATATAAAACACACAGCACAAAACACCAATCCACAAAACAGTAAAACATCAAGTCTCGATACAATATACATAAGTTCGAAAACCAATTTCCAGAAAATTCTTTGAAACAAGTATATTTTTCCAATATTTCCCAGTAAAACTCTCAGTAATATCAGTTTGAAAAATGAAGTGAATCCTAGTCAAAAACTCAGTAAAATATCATCATAAACTGCCCCTCGGGCCATAATCATCACTCGTAAAAATTTCCCTCAGCACCTCACCATCACTCAGTATCAGCCCCGTGGGCAACCTCACTGTCACTCATGTCTCCCAATCACTCATCACTCATCACTCGACACTCGCACTCAGTAGGTACCTACGCTCACTGGGGGTGTGTACAGACTCCGGAGGGGCTCCTACCGCCCAAGCGCTATAAACAAGCCACATCATGTCATAAATCACTCTCAGACACTCGGCCTCTCTCATATCATAACATCCTCACAACATCGTCCCTCATCCTCACTCAGTCAGACACTCTCAGCATGCCACTCGGGCCATGAATAAAACGGGGTTCTCGACCCAAAATAGTATTTCATTTCAAGAAATAGTAATATTATCAAATAAGAGTGTCAACAATTTCACAAGAAATACTGAGTGTAAAATCATAGTTTCAAAGTATTGAGAATATTAGTAAAATATCCCCCAAGAGGTTAAAACAGATCAGCACCAGGCCCCAAACTTGTCTTACAGCCCAAGTATAACAAAACATAGTAATACTAATAACCTTATGTTTAAAAGTGGTTTCGCAACTCAATAGTTGCCTAAAAAGGAACATTTTTCCAACTTTCAAATTCGTGCACGCCCACACTCGTCATCCAGTGTGTGCGTCATTCCAAATCCGTGAAAGGATGTAAAGTCTGGGGTTTCATACCCTCAGGACAGGATTTAAAGACATTACTTACCTCAAACTAGCCCGAAAAGCTACTCTGCAACTTGCTTGCCTCTCTAATCAACTTCCGTGTGCTCCAAATCTATAAAGATCAGATTTTTCTCATCAAATTATGCTAAGGGAATGAATTCCAATTGAAAAATATCAATTTTAGCACAAAACCCGAAATTTGCCAAAACCCGACCCCCGATCCCGCGTCTCGGAACTCGACAAATTTTATACCAAAATATTCTTCATCATCTCACGAGTTCGTACATATAAAGAACTCAAAAATCGGAGTTTGTTTGACCCCTCAAATCATCCCTAAAAGGTCTCATAATCTCAAGCTTTAACTCCACCTTTTCCTACTGATTTTCATGAATTAAACACTGATATTTTGATTCTTAATCACATATAATCGAGTTTTTGGGTCTAAAATCCTTACCTCAATTAATAACAATGATTTCCTCTCTTAAAAATCGCCTCAAAAGCTTCTTCCCTTTCAAAAATTGTGGAAAAGCGGGTTATGGTCGCGGAGGGTTTTAATTTATACTTCCCAGGTCCAGACACTATGCGATCGCGACTCCAGGAATGTGTTTGCGAAGCACTGCCAAGTACTACCCTACGCGATCGCGTAGCTACACCCGCGCTCGCACAGAACAATCAGTCAACCCCTCCCCACGCGTCAAGACCCTATGCGATCGCGCCCAGCGAAACGCGACCGCACTGGCTTCCTCACTCCTCTCTCTGCGATCACGACCTTGTACCTGCGGTCGCATAGAGTAATTTTCTGGGCCTCACCAACTAACCTGTGCGATCGCATACATCACCCCGCGATCGCATAAAAGAATTTCACACCTGCAACACACCAGCAAAACAACTATTTTCTAAGTCCAAAAGTGCCCGTTAACCATTCGAAATCAACCCCAAGCCCCTCGGGACCCAACCAAATTTACCAACACATCATAAATAATCATTCAAACTTAGTTTCACTCTCGGAACACCAAAAATAACATCAAAACATCAAAATCACATCGGATTCAAGCTTAAGAACTTTGAAATTTCTAAAATCCACCAACGATGCCGAAACTATCCAAAACACATCCGATTGACCTGAAATTTTGCAGACATATCCAAAATGACATTACGAATCTGTTCCAACTTCAGGAATTCCATTCCGACCCCGATAGCCTATTTTCAACTGCCGACCATAATCACCAAAAACTAACTTTCGCCAATTCAAGCCTAATTCTACACCGGACATCACAAAAATATTCCGAACACACTCCTAAGTCCAAAATCACCTAACGAAGCTATCCGTACCATAAAATACGCCTTCCAAGTTCGCTTACCAATAAGTCAACTCTCAGTTGACATTTCCAACTATAAAGCTATTTTTGAGGACTAAGTGTCTCAATTCTCACTACAACCATTCCGATTCCGAGTCAACCGACTCTAACACATCATAAACAGTATAACCAACCTATGACAAGGCAAAAACAGGAATGATAATGAAATTTCTACGGAATGACAGGCCGAGTCGTTACATTCTCCCCCACTTAAACACACGTTCGTCCTCGAACGTTTCTAGAGTTGTCCCACACACCACCAAAATTGATGTGTAACCTACCATGCATATATTCAGAGGTGATCCCACGTCACTCTACCCCATATAGGTCTAATAGCACAACACAGTTGAAATTTTGAAATCCAATCTTGACCCATAAACCTTAGAACCAAATTTCTACTTCTGAAATAATTTACAAGATCAAATCCCACAACTATAAGCTGAAATAGTTTGAACACGCTATATTAAGACATATCCTTAACCCAAGATGAAACCACATAACATACCGCATGACTCAACAACCCATAGCGATAACTCCTTATCACAATAGCTGCTCAAAACAACCCAATACCGGTACATATCCTCTTATCAAGCAATGCCTCGCTCTAGCACTTCCATATAATGCCGATGATGAAAGAAACATGTAGAAACCAACAACCATTCGTCCGATTAGTATCAATAGCATCCAGAGCCATAACTTGTGCAACTCATGCACTCAATAATAACATCCCAAGAGCTTAATTCATAAAATAGAAGATTCAGACGAGAGGACTATCCTGCCATTAACTATTACCATCACAGCATCATGCTAGAAGCCTGACACACACCGAAAAATCAGAACACACGAATCTGACACCAAGGATCATACCTCTACCTAACTCTGTTGCAACGCATGATCCCATTCAAACGCTGGACCACATGAAATACTCCAAGACACCTTGCTCAAAATCAATAACCACGCAAAATTCAACATCAAGTACTCAAAGTGCATTGCCATAGCCACCGGGGAAATTGGACAATACCATGCCACCCGAACCAGCAATAACATAACCAACACGTCTCAATCCTGCAACACCCAATTACTTACCTTACACAAATCTAGCTAATAAGCCCAATTAGAACCGCACCCTATGCACATACCACCAATGATCACAACTCCTCGAACAATGAAAGGTAACTCATAGATCACTCCAAAGCACGAATAAGCTCAATGACAATCAAATGGTACATCCCTCAACAATAGCAATTTGGGGTCAACAATTCCAACTCAGTGTAGAACACACACCCATACTGGACTACCAATAATTATATTCTAAATCAACTCTGTTCATCCACAACAGGTAGATAACTCTCCAAAGGTTCATAATGACTGAATCATGACATATACTAACACCTGACTTGTCACGACCCAATTTTCGGAGCCGTGATGGCGCCTGTCGTGGAACCAGGCCATCCACCTATCTAAACTAATCTAAGGCCACTTATCAGAGAAAGTACCGTTTTTAACAAGTCTGAAATCAATAAAAATAGTAAGTTTGAATTTGAAAACAGTTTTACAAAAATCAAGAACCCAAATCCTACAAAACCCGGATCCAGTGTCACACAACCATGAGTTGCTAGTACATAATACCATCCGAAAAGAAATGACCGACATGGTCTGAAGATAAATACGACAGGTAGAAAAGAAAGAGATGACGAGATCACGGTCGCCAGCTTCTACCTCGTCTACTCTGATGAACTGCTGCTACTCGCTGACCAGAACTAACTCTTCAATGTACCTGGATCTGCACACAAGGTGCAGGGGGTAACGTAAGTATACCAACTCAGTAGTAACGAAACCAAACTACGGGCTGAGAGGTAGTGACGGACTAAACCTCCGAATATTTTGAACAACAATATATAACTTGGACATGACAGTAATATATCAGAAAATAAACAAGATGCATCAATTTATGTCTGTAGCCCTGCATACCAGCATGAATTCATATAGGATCAAGAATGATGTGTACTCAGTAATCAAACTCTCATAAGGTGGTCCACTCAGTACTAGAATTTGGCCTTCCGGCCCAGGGAAAGTCCATCCCGTATATTACATAAACACAAGTGACACAGTCACCTAGTACTGAGGAAAAGGGCTGATCCGGCCCCACGAAAAAGATCCATCTCCGGAACATAAGCCCCACAGAGAAGGTCCATCTCCGGAACATATCACTCGGACAAGATCCATGTCCAAGGAAGATCCACCCCTCAATATATGTGCGCTCACTGGGGTGTAAAGACTCCGGAGGGGCTCCTATAAGCCCAAGCGCTATGTCAAGACAACAAAGGCATGATTCCAGGATCGCTGCGGTGTGCACTCCGACCTCGTAACTGTCTCAACCCAGGCTCCAAGCCTCACTCAGTCAGTACCTTCCAGTCTCACTCACAATGTTCTAAAATATGAAAAATCAGCCCAAACCAATGATAATATAGAATAAACTAGCAACTTATGAGACTGAGGCATGAAACATATACTATAACAGGACTGAGTACATGAAAATAATAATCACAGTTAGAGACAGCAATAATTGACCGTTCCGGTCTGAACATATCAGCATGAAGCCTTAACATTTATACTTAGCATGATTTCTAATACATTCGAGGTAAATGCAACCTTCACAGTACAAGTAACAACCGGAGATAACCTTTAGACAGTGCCATGGGATGAGCCAGGTCACAATATTCGGTGTACACCCACATGCCCGTCACTTGGCAAGTGTGTCACCTTTATTAATATCACAAATCAGATAACTTGGGGTTTCAAACCCTCAGTTCCAAGTTTGGAAGCGTTACTTACCTCAAAACCGGCTAATATACTACTCCGCAGTGCCCTTGCCTCTAAATTCGGCCTCCGAGTTCTCTAAATCTACCAACAATCAGATGAATATCATTATAATATGCTAAGGAACTAATCCCAATTGAAATTTATCAAAAATACTCAAAAATCCCGAAATTGGTCAAACCCGACCCCCCGGACCACGTTTCGGAACTCGATAAAAGTTACACCACAAGAATCCTCGTCCTCCCACGAGTCTATACATACCAAGAACACTGAAATCGGAGTCCAAATGACCCCTCAAATTCCCATTTTAAAGCTTCTTAGTCCCAAGCCCTAATTACCCAATTTGCACAGATTTTCCCCTAATTTTCCACCATAAATCCGACCTTTAATCACATATAAACGAGTTTAGAGTCCAAAAACCTTACCTCAATGAAGCACTATCGAATTCCCTTCTCAAAAACCCTTCAAAAGCTTCAAACCCGGATGAAATATTGAGAAAGATGGCTAAAATTCGCGAAGGCACACTTTTATACCTTCTGCCCAGTGGTTCCGCACCTGCGACCACTTACTCGCACCTGCGGATCCCAGGTGTGCACCTACGGAAAACTCCAAGGCCCTCAACTTCCGCACCTGCGCTCGACCTCCCGCACCTGCGGCCTCGCAGGTGCGGCAATTACCTCGCACCTGCGGAATCTCCTTACCCAGCCAAACTTCCGCACCTGCGGAGCCTTGTCCGCTCCTGCGGGACCGCACCTGCGGCTCCCCTTCCGCAGGTGCGAAAACACTAGTAACAACAACTCATCAATAGCAAAACCATTCCAAACTCCTCGTTAACCACCCAAAACCATCCCGAGCCCCTCGGGACCCCAACCAAACATACCAACGCATCACGTAGGGTCATTAAAACTTAGTTGAGCCTTCGAAACACCAAACACATCATCAAAAACCCCAAAACACAACGAATTCAAGCATATGAACTTTGAATTTTCTAAATTCCACCAACCATGCCGACACTACCCAAAACAACTCCGATTGACTTGAAATTTTGCAGACATATCCAAAATGACATTACGAACCTGTTCCAACTATCAAAATTCCATTCCGACCTTGATAGCCTATTTTCCACTGCCGACCGGAAATCGCCAAAAACTAACTTTCGCCAATTCAAGCCTAATTCTACACCGGACATCACAAAAATATTCCGAACACACTCCTAAGTCCCAAATCACCTAATGAAGCTATCCGAGCCATAAAATTCGCATTCCGATGTCGTTTACCAATAAGTCAACTCCCAGTTGACTTTTTCAACTCTAAGGCTACTTTTAGAGACTAAGTGTCTCAATTCCTTCTATAACCACTCCGAACCCGAACTGACCAACTCTAACACATCATGAACAGTCTAACCAAGCTATGACAAGGCAGAAACAGTGAAAACAATGCATGTTCTACGTAACGACCGACCGGGTCGTTACATGACTAGCTTTGCTCGCATCCTTGTAGTTCACAACTACAAAAAAAATCTGTTTATGAAAACTCCCAGTCTCGAAGTCCCTGAAGCGCACAAATTACTATATCTGATCCCCAGATGCACCACTCGAATATATAACATGTCTCCAATACTAATCATTCCACGGGGATACTTCTATAATTCTTCTGTAGCACCAACAAACTTGAAATATCGGCAGTCGATCCAACAAAAGAGCGTCGTAACACCAATGAAGCACCCTTACTCAAACACATTTCCTTAAACACATTGTCCTTTATGAATGTATACTCTCATCCAGCCACCCAATAGTGGTATCCTTTACCTAATTATCTGAAACTGTCAGTTCTGACCTTCCTTCCAGAACTGAACTGTGACCTCACATATGCAACTCTCCACTATACACAAAATACTGCATACGCCATGCAATCCTATGATAAATATGAGAACTTCATGTTCCCTTCCTAGACACAAACAACTACGTACCCAACTAGCCAAGAACTTTCCATTGATCCCATTTAGAAGCAAAATCACTATACACCACATGGCCCTCACGCCAGTAGAAATATACATCTCCAACTATGGTAGAAACCATCAAGAACTCCGAATTGCATTTGTACAACACCAAACCGCCAGGACTGAATCCTTCTAACTCGACCAAGCTACGCATGCCACCAAATCCCAAGAGAATTGCTAAGAAACACCTGTAACAACTCATTACTTCATAACATCCACCGAACTAATCATATCCCTTATTGTTTATCATGCCGATCCGACCTACTACCAAGTTGTCCTTTTCATTCAAGTTCCTTCTGACTTACCTTCTAATTGATACTTCTTCTTGCCATAATACCGCAATTCTCAATCCCGACTCACCGTACGAAACCCGAGCATAACAATATAACGTCTAAGTCTCATAAGCCGCTGAATAATCCCTCAATTATCCCCAAAATGCACCACATTAGAAATACTTACCCTGAAGAGACTTCCCGCAAATTTAAAGTCATTACCTTCGCTTTCCTGATACTGATGAATATAATCCACGATAATGTAAATACACCACAAGCCTTGACATCTTCCACGTAAATCTCAGTTCTAGCCTCTTTCACACCTTGAAGACCCTCAATCGCTACATATAACCTTGAATCTGTCTGAACCATTCTCGAACGTCATTCACTCTACGCAATTTCAATTACACTAACCAAGTAAACAGAATGACCTGACCCCGCTTGCAATCCACATACTACGAAAGTAATCCACACATTTGGAGCAACAAGCAAACTCATACACTGCACACACTACCATTTCAAGTACAACTCAATCATTCAATAAATTCCATTATCCGTAAGGTACATTACAACTTGTATCAAAGAATTCCTCGTTACTCGAGACATTCCCAAACTCCACCTCTGGAGGAAAATAACTGATTCACCAACATACCTCGAACCGAAATCAATACAATACATTATTGTGTAATCAACTTATCAATAACGAACTCCCCACTTGGCTCAAAGCCAAGGATCAAGACAAACAATAACTCACGATGCCCACACATTATCACTGCCACCATACTGTGGTGGGATTCAACTAAATCCTTCATACGCTCATATGACCCAGACCATCTAACCTCAACTCGTACGTAAATCTCGCATCCACCATTGTAATGATCATTCCAACTCCCACAAGCGAGCTAAACTCAAATTACAACATGCATCATCTATTGGTAGAAAATAACTTACTACAGATCAACATAAGGATCACATACCTCAGGACAACCCGCAGGAGATACCCCTGCCTGCTTAGCCTCAAAATGATATCCCTCTATACACTTCCGAAACTCATAGCTATCACGCAATCGCTACACCTTCCTACATTAGAACACAACCATTTCCTGCCCTTGAGACATCCCATTAAGCGGTATAAGAACCTGAAGCTGATGGAAATACTAGCACTGGAGCCGTGGTCAACGAAATCTTGAGCTTCTGGAAGCTCTACTCACACTCGTCTGACCACATGGATACCTTCACTGGACACCACGTGTCCCAAGAATGCTACTGAACTGAGCCAAAAATTCACACTTGGAGAACTTCTCACAAAGCTTCTCCTCCCTGTATCCTTGTAATACCATCATCAAATGCTGAGTATCCTACCCTTGGCTACGCGAGTACGCCAGGATGTCATCCATGAACACAATAACAAATGAGTTATAACATGACTGCATGAATCGTCAATCAATTACATGAACGATGTTGGGGCATTGGTCATCCCAAACGACATCACCAGGAGCTCAGAACATAAAAGGAAAAATCCACACCACTCCACAAATACTCTACACGAGAGGTCCTTCACTACACTCACAACTCGAGGCCATATTCTAACTTAAGACTGAAGTCAATTACTCAATGATTCTTTCTACATCTCCCGCTAATCCATTCTTGTCACAATCAAACAACCTGGACACATCTAACTATCAATCACACTTACCACATAGTCATATAGTCACAAGTTCCATCAATAAGGACACCAACAGACATATAAGTCCCCTAACACCTGTGCCCACACAAATGAAATCTCAACACTCAATCCACAGACGAAATCCGGCCTCAAGTCCTTCCGACTGGCCCATTATCAACATGTTAAAAATCACATCTCACCCATGGAAGTCACAAGCCGCCGACACACAACTGATACCAAGCGCTCGCGTGCGCATTTGAATACATAAAAGGAATTCAAAGAGTAACGATTTTGGCTGAATATATGGGTTCGCACGATAAGAATTCAAGAATGTGGAATGTTTCCTAAGGGTTCTGCAGCCTCTCGAAGATAAGTACAGACATCTACATACCGATCCGCAAGACTCTACTAAACATGCTCATGACCGTTGAGTCCTATGTAACCTAGAGCTCTGATACCAACTTGTCACAACCCCAAATCCTAAAAGGTCGTGATGGCGCCTATCGTGGAACTAGGCTAGCCAACCATCACATTACTACACATTTGTTCTATTATAATAATTCGAAAAATCAATAATAATCAGCAAAATAAACAATTAACATTTTTCTCTAAGTCTTTAAGCATCAATAATATAATTCAACAGTCTAAACTAATCCCCCAAGACTGGGGTCAACTGATCACGAGCATCTAAGAAATAAACTAACTCTGCTAATGTCATAATAAATGTCTATGAATCAAATACTAAGTACTATATGAAGAAGGGAAGTGGAGAAGCTGCGGACGCTGGACAGTTACCTCAAAATTCCTTGCGCTGATGACAACGAGCTCGGATGACTACTGCTCCGAACCAGTACCTGGATCTGCACAGGGGTGCAGGAGTAATGATGAGTAAGCCAACTCAGTAGTAATGAAAATAAATCACAGTCTGAAGTATATGAAACACACAACACAAAACACCAATCCACAAAACAGTAAAACATCAACTCTCAATACAATATACATAAGTTCAAAAACCAATTTCCAGAAAATCCTTTGAAACAAGTATATTTTTCAAATATTTCGCCATAAAATTCACAATAATATCAGTTTGAAAAATAAAGTGAATCATAGTCAAAAACTCAACAAAATATCATCATAAAACTGCCCCTCGGGCCATAATCATCACTCGTAAAAATTTCCCTCAGCACATCACCATCACTCCGTATCAGCCACGCGGGCAACCTCACTGTCACTCATGTCTCCCAATCATTCATCACTCGGCACTCGCACTCAGTAGGTACCTGCGCTCACTGGGGGTGTGTACAGACTCCGGAGGAGCTCCTACCGCCCAAGCGCTATAAACAAGCCACATCATGGCATAAATCACTCTCAGGCACTCGGCCTCTCTCATATCATAACATCCTCACAACATCGGCCATCGGCCTCACTCAGTCAGACACTCTCAGCATGCCACTCGGGTCATGAATAAAACGGGATTCTCGACCCAAAACAGTATTTCATTTCAAGAAATAGTAATATTATCAAATAAGAGTGTCAACAATTTCACAAGAAAGACTGAGTGTAAAATCATAGTTTCAAAGTAATGAGAATACCAGTAAAATAGACCCTAAAGGGTTAAAACAGATCGGCACTAGGCCCCAAACATGGCTTACAACCCAAGTATAACAAAACATAGTAATACTAATAACCATATGCTTTAAAAGCGGTTTTGCAACTCAATAGTTGCCCAAAGAGGAATATTTTTCCAATTTTCAAATTCATGCACGCCCCACACTCGTCATCCAGTGTGTGCGTCACTCCAAATCCGTGAAAGGATGTAAAGTCCGGGGTTTCATACCCTCAGGACAGGATTTAAAGACATTACTTACCTCAAACTAGCTTGAAAAGCTACTCTGCAACACGCTTTCCTCTCGAATCAACTTCCGTGTGCTCCAAATCTATTAAGATCAGTCTTTTGTCATCAAATTATGCTAAGGGAATGAATTCCATTTGAAAAATATCAATTTTAGCACAAAACCCGAAATTTGCCAAAACCCGACCCCCGGGCCCGCGTCTCAGAACTCAACAAATTTTATACCAAAATTTTCTTCATCATCTCACGAGTGTGTACATATAAATAACTCAAAAATCGAAGTTCGTTTGGCCCCTCAAATCATCCCTAAAAGGTCTCATAATCTCAAGCTTTAACTCCACCTTTTCCTACTGATTTTCATGAATTAAACACTGATATTTTGATTCTTAATCACATATAATCGAGTTTTTGGGTCTAAAATCCTTACCTCAATTAATAACAATGATTTCCTCTCTTAAAAATCGCCTCAAAAGCTTCTTCCCTTTCAAAAATTGTGGAAAAGCGGGTTATGGTCGCGGAGGGTTTTAATTTATACTTCCCAGGTCCAGACACTGTGCGATCGCGACTCCAGGAATGTGTTTGCGAAGCACTGCCAAGTACTACCCTACGCGATCGCGTAGCTACACCCGCGCTCGCACAGAACAATCAGTCAACCCCTCCCCACGCGCCAAGACCCTATGCGATCGCGCCCAGCCAAACGCGACCGCACTGACATCATCACTCCTCTCTCTGCGATTGCGACCTTGTACCTACGGTCGCATAGAGTAATTTTCTGTGCCTCACCAACTAACCTGTGCGATCGCATACATCACCCCGCGATCGCATAGAAGAATTTCACACCTGCAACACACCAGCAAAACAACTATTTTTCTAAGTCTAAAAGTGCCTGTTAACCATCCGAAATCAATCTCGAGCCCCTCTGGACCCCAACCAAATTTACCAACACATCATAAATGATCATTCAAACTTAGTTGCGTCTCGAAACACCAAAACTAATATCTCCAAAATCATATCGGATTCAAGCCTAAGAACTTAGAAGTTTCTAAAATCCACCAATGATGCCAAAACTATCCAAAACACATCCGATTGACCTGAAATTTTGCAGACATATCCAAAATGACATTACGAATATATTCCAACTTTTTTAATTCCATGCCGACCCCGATAAATATTTTCCACTGCCGACCGGAATTACCAAAAATTAACTTTCGCCAATTCAAGTCTAATTCTACACCAGACATCACAAAAATATTTCGAACACACTCCTAAGTCCCAAATCACCTAACGAAGCTATCCGTACCATAAAATCCGCATTCCCAAGGTCGTTTACCAATAAGTCAACTCTCAGTTGTCTTTTCCAACTATAAAGCTATTTTTAGAGACTAAGTGTCTCAATTCTCACTACAACCGTTCCGATTCCGAGCCAACCGACTTTAACACATCATAAACAGTATAACCAACTTATGACAAGGCAAAAACATGAATGATAATGAAATTTCTACGGAACGACCGGCCGGGTCATTACACGTCACTCCGAAAGATTTAGAGTGTGATTCCATGAGTCCAGCATGTATTATATATAGTATCTATTTTACTCTACCGATCCGCGCTATAGTCGGCCGGGTACGACACCTATTGTGCAACCACTGATCAGTTGGGTTTACCGAGCTCCATGTGGCCGGGTATATTTTTACCAAGTCCTCTTTGAGGCCGGGTATGATATGGTGATGATGCCTACAGAGGCGGATGTTTTTAAAAGATTATGTATATATATGTATCACGCATTTCATGTCACTATCTCTCAGAGGCACTCAGATGCTACAGGTTGTATCTCCTACATCTCTCTTTACATTACTGCTCTTAGTTATGTTTTTCTACCTTACATACTCGGTACATTATTCGTACTGACGTCCCTTTTGCCTGGGGACGCTGCGTTTCATGCTCGCAGGTATAGACAATCAGTTTGACGATCCCTCATAGTAGACGAGATTGGCATTCAGCGAAGGATAGATAAGACTCCACCTCATTCGGAGTGCAGCCGAGTCTACGTCATCGTGTCAGAGGTTTGCTACAAACTTATGGATAGGCCGGTACCCTGTCCCATTTGATGTCCAATAATATTAGAGGTTTTGTAGACAATTCAGTTTGTATAGTATGTCAGAGGCCTTGACGGCCCATATGTATTCATGTTTTAAGAATGATAGATTATTGATACAGTGTTTCCCACTTATAGTTATGCATTACAAGTTGTGGCCATGTTCGCCCATGATAGATACAAAAGGAATGGGTCCAGCTAACTCGACCTATGTATGTTCTAATTTTCGTCGAACGATCATGAGTTACAGGGTGGTTCGCTTGGGCCAGCACGGCACCAGGTGCCAGCCACGCCTCCCCAGGTTCAGGGCGTGACAATGCGGAGCATATACCCACACTTATTCAGCACTCCAGGTATGATTCTAAACTCATTCGAGGACGAACGTTTTTTTAGGAGGTGGAGAATGTAACGACCCGATCGGTCGTTTTGCGTTCTAGAACCCAGTGCCCCTAAATGAGACTTCCCGTAGTTGCTTTTACTGATTTATGACTTGAGGGGACGGGTGGTTCGGGGTTTGGAGGAGTTTTGAGTGGTATAGGAACACTTAGTTTCTTAAGGTTGGCCTTAAATGCCAAGTTTGACTTCGTTCTATATTTTTAGTAAACGACCTCAGAATTGAGATTCGAAGGTCCGGTAGGTTTGTATGATAATTTCGGACTTGGGCGTGTGTTCGGAATGGGTTTTAGATGAGCCGGGAGTATTTCGGCGCCAAATAGCGAAATAAGATTCCTTAAGTTCAAAAATTGAGGTTTGGAACGTGTTTTTGTGTTATCGAGGTCCAAACGGAATTTCGAGACCTGGAATAGTTCCGTTATGTCATTTATGACTTGCTCGCAAATTTTGGTGTCATTCCGAGTAGTATAGGTAGGTTCGGCGTGTTGAAAGCGAATTCTAGAACTTAAAGTTCAAAGTATGATTCAATTTGGTTTTGGGGTCGGATTCTTAGTTTCGTTATTGTTTTTCGCGTTTCGAGAATTCGAGTTAGTCCGTATAATGAATACAGACTTGTCAGTGCCTTTGGATGGGGTCCCTGGGGGCTCGGGTGAGTTTCGGACCCCTCGGAGCTAAATGCTAAACACCAGATTTTCTCAGTCTTGTTTCCTTCTATGCGTTCGCGAGTGTACTCATGGGTTTGCATAGAAGGAGTTGGGAAGGGGTGAAAAATACTGTATACGATCGCACAGGCTTGCATGCATTCGCATAGGGTAAGTCAGTGGGCCGGCTAAGTTCTTTCTCTCCGCGTTCGCACCCCTCCCCACCGTGTTCGCGTAGGTTTAGCCCAACTAGCCTCCGCTTCCGCATGACCCCATCCGCGTTTGCATAGAAGGGCCCTCAGGGGGTCCTGGGCCTTAGCCTTCGCGAACGCACTACCCCTGCCACGTTCGCATAGAAGGGGGCAGCTGGGCAATTT
Source organism: Nicotiana undulata (assembly GCA_005239495.1). Classification (NCBI taxonomy): domain Eukaryota; kingdom Viridiplantae; phylum Streptophyta; class Magnoliopsida; order Solanales; family Solanaceae; genus Nicotiana; species Nicotiana undulata. The sequence continues at coordinate 49,327 of ML300504.1, forward strand.
GATTAAAAAACGAGACTTAGTGATTTTGAACCATTTTCTTCCATCTTGGACGACTTGGGGAGATTTGGCCTAGCTACTGTAAGGTAAGTAATTCCTATCATAAAGTGAGTTTAATACTTGAATTCTTGGGTAGATTAACACACAAAATTAGTAGAAATCATGGGTTTAGAGTAAAACCTATGGTTTTGATAAAAATGAGAATTTACCAAGGAATTAGTTATGGAATTATGCAAAAACTGCATAATATTGATCCTTAGGTTATGGGTGATTGTTTTCCTTGAAAATTTCTGGAATCCGAGCATGTGGGCCCGGGGGTGTATTTTGGGTTTTTGCCATTTAGGTTGAAATAATTATTTAAATAGGAGAATTATGGACTTTTGAGCATAGATTGATTTGTTAATGTGATATTCGGCTAGTTTCGAGTCCTTGGGCGACGAATTTGGAGTTTTGAGCGCATTCTTGACCCGGAAAGTAGTCTTGACACGAGGTAAGTCTCCTTTCTAACCTTGTACGAGGGAATTGTCCCCGTAGGTGAATATAACGAAATGTATGCTATTATTTGTGGGGGCTACGCACGCACGAAGTGACGAGAGTCCGTGCGTAGCTACTATTATGTTATGTTAGGGTAGTTTAGGATTCACAAGCATGCTTTATGCATTGTATCTATAATCTTAAATGTTAATTTAGGTTGCCGAGTATTATTGAGCTGTTAAGTGAGCATCTAGGAGGTTACATTCTTCAATTTAGGTTATTGATCCTTCTCTGTAAGCATATTCTCTACTAAATCTCCTAATTCTCTACTAATTATGTGTAAATATACGGGTATCCGCATCGCATGTATGATTCGCGAGCGGGGTAGCCCTACTATTATGTTGACTGTGTCGCATGTTCGATTCATGAGTGGTGTAATAGATGCATCTATGGTTCGAGTCGTTCGACCCTTCGGCAGTGCACATTTATTTTTGCGTCGTATCGGTCGTACGTCCACGACATGTTATGTGTTAGTCAACGGTTTGGTGTTCTGTGATTATTTATCTGTTGAATATCATGAAAAATGGAAATTAGGTAATTTGCACGACAGAGAACTTGACACATAAAAATACTTGTAAGGGATATTTGATGTTCCTGTCTTTATCATTATTTATAATTTTCATTCCTGCTTAGCCTTATATTTAAAACATATTATTTAGTCCATAGTAAGTGTCACGTCGACCTCTCGTCACTACTTCTTCGAGATTAGGCGGACTGGGTACATATTATTTATGTACTCATTCTACGCTCTGTACTTAATTGTACAGGTTCTGAGGTAGGTGCATCTAGGTATCAGTCCGTAGCTCGCTCCTGATTTATACCTGGTTGAGGCTTTACGGTGAGCTGCTTCCCCTGACGACTTCCAACAGCACTTTGAAGCTTTTCTTTTGTTGTTCTGTCTATATTTTTCCCAGACAATAGGACAAACTTTTATTCCTTTTTATTTTACTCTACTAGATGCATGTAGACTTATGCCACTAGTTCCTGGTACACACATTAGTAGACGATTCTTTTGGGATGTATTTATTAAATTATGACTCCTTCTGGTTATTCAGTTTAAAAATTTCCTAAGTTATAAGTTACTACTGAATGTCATAAATTTACTCTAATTAAATGTTGAGAAATGTTGGAAAAATGAATGAAACTCACCAGTAAGTAAATGTTGTTAGTAATCTGTATTTGTAAAAAATTTCTGGAGAACATTAAATAACATAAATGAAATAACAAAATCAATTCGAGCCCACTGAATTCACAGTGTTTCCTTAAGGAATTTAATCCCCTCCTAGTACCCAATGTTATGGATTATTTTCTCCCAGGATAGAACGAATTACACACTGGTGTAGTGGTACTTCAAACTCCAGTGTTTCAGCAAACTCAAAGTTCGGTAGCAAATCACACTTACTGTTGCTTTCTTTGAAGTTAAAAGTATGCAGAAAGAAGGAGGATAACTCATAAATTAGTATGTAAAATCTGAGAGAATGGACTTATATTTATAGCCAAAGTTGGGCTGAAATCTGAAGAGGTGCAACTCTTCAGAATGGTTGTTTTTGCAAAACGGCCATAGAGTGAATGCCATGACATAATTGGCTATTTACCCAACAATAAAGAGGAAAAATTGAAGGGTAGTTAATTTTCGGTTATAAACCAGAAAACTAAATATTGGATAACTGAAATGGATTTAATATTAATATTTATTTTAATATTAATATGTTGTTATTAAAACAAATATTTAATAACATTTCGTTAATATTTACTATTAACAAATAAATTTTGTCCAAAAATTAATCAACCGATCGATCATTTGACCAAATCCAAATACGAACACGAATCCGAATCTGAAGCCGAAGCCGAAGCCGAAGCCGAGGCTGAGCCGAGCCAAGCGAGTGACGACGACGGCGCGAGGCTTGCCTTCTTCTCAACTCCTTAAGAGCTAGAAGAAGATAAATTGCTTATATACCCATCAAAAACCTTTTCCTCTTCCCATGTGGGACAATCAAGGAAGGAAACTCAAATATTACTCAAATATTTTATTTTCCCCTCCATTTCCCATTCACCCTATTTTAAGCATTAATAAATCATTAATTTCTTAAAACCCCAACAATCCCCCACATGAATGGGGAATGGCTATATCACGGAAGTATGCATAAAAAACTGTGTGATTCGCAAGCAAGGATTAATTGCATCTGGATAAGTAGGTTTCCCTTTGAACTTTCCGTAGTGAACTTATGTCGGATATACTCGATCAATCGGTAGATTTGATATCTTTGAACCGTCGAACTTAGGTGTATACCTAGAAAACCACAAGTCACACAACCAACCCTTAGCCGTTTTTTGTTCTCATTGTTGTGTTCGTTTCATCCATGAACACCGCCTGGTTTCATAAGTGCATAGAGAACTGGCCTTGCAAAATTCTCCTTGAAGCGGCTAACACTTCACACTTACATAGGTGATTCCTAAACGTTTCATCCCGTAGATACACCATTTGATATACCCCGTATCAAATTTAGAAATCATTAAAAAGCCTTAATGCTTTATCCTTAATACTGAACATTGTCTCATCACGAGAATGGACCAAAAGTTTAGTTGACAATGTTGAACCGTCATTAATGACTTTGTTTGATGTCCTTGAACCTAAATCGTGGGATCTCCAATCTTCTAGGTAGAGTTACCGCCACTATGACTTGTTCTACTCCATAGTCCCATTCCCTTTGATGATTTCTCAACTACCTCTCTAGTTAGGCCTTTTTAAGTGGATCCGACACATTATCACTTGACTTTACACAGTCAATCGTGATAATTTCTCTAGAGAGTAATTTCCTAACGATTTTATGTCTTCGTCGTTTATGACGAGATTTACCGTTATACATAACGCTCCCAGCCCTTCCAATTGCCGCTTGACTATCGCAATGTATGCATATTGGTGCCAACGGTTTGGGCCAAAATGGAATATCTTCCATGAAATTTCGGAGCCATTCAGCTTCTTCACCGGCTTTATCTAAGGCAATGAACTCAGCCTCCATTGTAGAGCGGGCAATACAAGTTTGTTTGGACGACTTCCAAGATACCGCTCCTCCACCAATAGTGAATATATATCCACTTGTGGACTTGGAATCAGTTGATCCGGTGATCCAGTTTGCATCACAGTATCCCTCAATGACTGCAGGATATTTACTATAGTGCAAGGCAAAGTCCTGGGTATGTACTAAATACCCCAAAACTCGTTTCATGGCCATCCAATGAGATTGACCTGGATTGCTCGTATATCGACTCAATTTACTTATAACACAAGATATATCTGACCGTGTACAATTCATGATGTACATTAAGCAACCCAACACACGAGCATAATCCAATTGTGATATGCTTTGGCCTTTGTTCTTTGCTAATGCAAGATTCACGTCAATTGGAGTCTTTGCAACTTTAAAGCCCAAGTGCTTGAATTTTTCAAGTACTGTCTTAATATAATGAGATTGTGACAATGCCAGACCTTGAGAAGTCTTATGGATCTTAATTCCCAGAATTAAATCAGCAACTCCCAAGTCTTTCATATCAAACTTGCCAGTTAGCATGCGCTTAGTCGCATTTATGTTGGCAATGTCATTACTCATTATCAGCATATCATCCACATATAAGCAAACAATGACTATGTGATTTGGAGCATTTTTAATGTACACACATTTATCACACTCATTTATTTTAAAACCATTTGACAACATTGTTTGGTCAAATTTCGCATGCCATTGTTTGGGTGCTTGTTTTAGTACGTAAAGGGACTTAACAAGTCTACACACCTTCTTTTCTTTATCTGGAACCACAAACCCTTCAGGTTGTTCCATGTAGATTTCTTCCTCCAACTCTCCATTTAAGAAGGCCGTCCTAACATCCATTTGATGAATTTCAAGACCATAAACATCAGCTAATGCTACCAACGTTCTTATGGACGTAATTCTTGTAACTGGAGAGTATGTATCAAAATAGTCAAGACCTTCTCATTGTCTATACCCTTTGACCACAAGTCTTTTCACGACCCAAATCCTGATTCAGGTCGTGGTGGCGCCCAACACTGGGGTCAGGCAAGCCTATTTGAATTACCAATAAATTTCCCTTATTGTATAAAAACATTCCATACATACCAACTTTTTAAGTTTAGAACATAAAGTGGAACCGGATAATTAACCAACTTAAATAAATGTTACTACAAAGGATCATGAACCAAAATATGCAATCCCAAAATATAATGTCTACTAAGTGTGTGCCAGGAACTAGTGTCACAAGTCTACGGGGATACTAGTAGAATATACAAAAGGTGAAATAAAATTGTCCCACTGTCTGAAAATAATAGACGGGAATAAGCAGAAGAAGACTCCATAGTGCTGTTGAGAATCGCCAGGGGAAGCATCTCACCGTGAAGTCAAGTCCAGATATACTCAGGATCGAGCTCCGGCCTGATAACCAGATGCACCCGCCTCAGAACCAGTACAATTAAGTACAGAAGCGTAGCATGGGTACATAATTAAATATGTACCCAGTGAGTATCCAGTCTAATCTCAAAGAAGTAGTGACGAAAGGTCAACTTGACACTCACTAGGGTCCAACAATATAATTAAGCAGGATATGATAAAGGTAACAGGTATATGAGGATAATAAAGCAGTAAATGTCACAGGTAGCCGCAAGTGTGAACACCCAATTTTTGCCCTGCATGAAAATTACTCCTAAAAATAATCAAAAATAACTTTTAATGAATTTTAGAAACTTTTCTTTATTTAGTTGCATTTCATGCATGTTTAATATTTTAAAATCATAGAAAAATCATAAAAATTGTCACTTTTTTTTCATTTCATGTAATCTTAGGTTTAATTCGTATTTTTAGAAATTAATTACCCTTTAATTGATAGATTAATATATAAAAGTCACAAAAAATATATACATTAGCTGAATCAATTAGTTTATTTAATTAGTTAAAATGTTAATTAGGTCGTTTTGATAAAAGAAATTTAATTAGTAGTAAGATGACTATTTTTGAAAGATAAAGTTTGTCCTTGTTTCAAATTGGCCTAATTTCAGGACCCAAATCCAATGCCCAACCAAATTTCCCACATTCTAACCCTAATCCCTCCTATAGACACCTAATTACACAAAAAGAGGGCTCCCCTTTAAAAAAACGGCAGGACCCCTCCCCCTGAAGCGTCGTTTCCCCCTTGCTCTTCACTCACTCTCTCATCAACGTCTACACACTCCCCTCTCACCCATCGACATAGACAGACACACCCGAAACAATACAAACACTCAAAATTACAGGAAACAAAGGATGGATATCGGAAATCTGGAAAGAGAAAAAGAAAGAAGAGAAAATCCAAAGAGCTTCAAACGAAGGTAGAAAACTAAAATTTAAAGGACTCCTTTCAATTTCTTCCGGTTTTGGGGTCGATTTCTGGGTTCGCTGAAGAAACTTTGTTGTTTTCGTTCACTGCCGGGAGCTCAAAAAAAACCGTGGTCTATTTTCTAACCTTTGCTTGGTCATTAGTGATGTTTCATTGCTTTAGGTATGTTTATTTTCTTCTCTCACATTACACTGTCCGTTGAAGTTTTAGTGTTTTTGCAACCTTTTTTTTTCTTCCTGTGTTTCGCTTGAAGTCACTTTCGCTTTCTCCATATGTGTTGTCACTTCCTTTTTTTTGTTTATGGTTATTTCCTGTGGGCGTATATGTAAAAACTTCTTATTTTTATATCATGGATTGACTTGAATATGGTATATAGGGTTCTGACAATTGCTGTGTATGAAATTTGAGTAGTAGAAGATGGGGTAGTTGGCAAAATCATCATCTTTAGTTTTAAGGTGTCAACTTAAATGTGCAGATTTTGGCTTATCATTTTTTTTGGATGTAATTACTGACAATGCTTTTGTGACTAGGGTAAAATGAGTATTGTAAACAGAATGAATGTGAGACTAGATAATTATTTTTGCAATTTGATATGGCTTTATCTGATTAAACTAATGAAAGAGCAGTATACAATCGCTATCACCAGAAAATTAGTCATAAAGAAGACAATATTTTTGTATTGATTCCCTGATCCTTGTTTTTATAGCTAGGTGTTCCTTTTTGTAGTTTCTTTTGGAAATAAATCATATTTTTATACAATTGTTACATTGGTGTAATAGTTTGATTTCTATATGGATAGTTAGTTTGCTCAACTAGTTCAAATGAATTTATGTGATGAGATTAAATGTAAGACGATGATTAGATGATTGATTTAGGTTTACTAAGTCATATACTAATTTGTTTTGGGCTGCCTCATTAGCTCACCCTTATTAAGGGCTTTAGATATAAATCAACTTCTCAATGATAATAATGCCTAAGTCTTACACTTTGTCTACAACAACTTCCATAATTCATGGCTTCGCACTTATCTTAAATGACTTAAGAATTTGTGAAAAATAATAATTTTGCTTCAAATAAGAAATTAAATCATTGTGACCATAGCCATGATTATGTAATCTACACTCGGGTTTGCAACTTATGTTACTCGACCACAACTTTAAACAATAATAAAAAATCACATTTTGTAATCGCGGGTGCATTTCATGTGGCGCAGTTACAATGTGTGCAAAAACAAACAAGTGCACGCCATCGTGACTTGTTTCAAGATAAATCCATAAATATTATAAGCGGCTAAAAATTAAAAGGTTAAACGCACAATAGGCGAAAATACGTAAACAATCAGATAATTTAGGCCGAATATTAATAGTAAGCGACCGTGCTAGAACCACGGAATTCGGGAGTGCCTAACACCTTCTCCCGGGTTAACAGAATTCCTTACCCGGATTTCTGGTTCGCAGACTTTAATACAGAGTCAAAATTTCCTCGATTTGAGATTTAAAAATAAATAAATGGTGTTCCGGAACACCGTAAAAATCCGGGTGGCGACTCTGATTAATAAATAATCCCATTTCGATTATTGTCACTTTAAGGAAAAACTCCCTTATTACCCCTCATTAATCCGGGGTTAGGTGAAAAAGGAGGTGTGACAGCAAGTCATATTGATAATGAAGACAAATAAACTATTACTAAACTCCTTTTCCCCATATATCTATCAACTCAATATTCATGAAAACATCAACAATTTAGCATACGCATAACGGAATAAGGACAACCGGCCTAAGCCATCAAAATAACAATATATGTGTTGTGTGCACTGTCGAAGGGTCGAACGACACGAACCGTAGATGCATCTATCAACCTGCTGTGGCGTACGACCAACTCCCATGAGAGTGGGGGGAAATAACACTCCGCTCGCGGAATATAAATTGTGAGGCGGTCACATGTACACACAATATTTTTCCTTAATTTATTTCTCAATGAACAATTCCTTTAAATTACCAATTTTCATGATTTTCTGAAAAACAAGGCTGCATATAATATGAATTCATAAGGCATATAATTCAATTTGAGGAAAATCACAAGGCAAAGTGTGAGCCTAACTACCCGGACATAACAATAATAGTCACTACGTACAGACTCTCGTCACTTCGTACGTACGTAGTCCCCACAAACATTAGCACATAGTTATTTAATTCACCTATGGGGACAATTCCCTCTTACAAGGTTAGAAAGGAGACTCACCTCGTTCCAAGCCTACTTTCCGGGTCAAGAATGCGCCCGAAACTCCAAACTTGTCTCCCAAGGACTCGAAACTAGTCAAATGATGTATAAATACAGTAATATATACTCAAAGGCATGAAATTCCCCTATTTACTTAGTTATTTCAACTTACTTTGAAGAATCCCAAATTAGACCCCTAGGACCACATGCTCGAATTCCGGAAAGTTTCGAAGGAAACACTCACCCATAAGCCTAAGGATCAATAATATATAGTTTTTGTATGATTTCATGGCAAATTCCTTGGTAATTCTCCCATTTTTCATAAAACCTAGGTTTTCACTCTAACCCATAATTTTTCACTAATTAGTGTGTTAATCTACCTAAGAATTCAAGTATTCAACTTAATTTATAGTAGGAATTACTTACCTCACAGTTGCTAGGTGAAATCTCCCAAAATCGCCCCAAGTGAAGAAAAAATGACTCATAAGAGACTAAGTCCCGTTTTAATCTAACACTGCCCAGCTGCCCTTGTATGCGATCGCAGCAGGGGAAGTGCGATCGCGATGGTCAACTGGCCAGGGCCCCTGAAGGCCTACAGTGCGATCGCGGAGGCTAGCTGGGCTAGTACTATGCGATCGCGGGGGAGGGGGATGCAAACACGGAGAACAAAAGTTGGGCCAGGCCATAGCCTTGCCCTGTGCGAATGCGTAAATCCCTTTGCGATCGCATAGGGCATTTCCCCACCCCTGCAAAATCTTTCTATGCGAACGCGTTAGTGCACCCGCGATCGCACAGAAGGAAACCAGACTGTGAAAATCTGGTGCTTTGCATTTAGCTCAGAGAGGTCCGAAACTCACTCGAGCCCCTCGGGACCCCGTCCAAAGGCACTGGAAAGTCTGTATTCATGATATGTACTCGCGCGAATTTTCGGAACATGAAAAACAACAACGAAACTAATAATCCGACCCCAGAACCAAATTGAATCAAACTTTGAACTTCAAGTTCTAGAATTCGCTTTCAATGCACCGAACCTACCTATACTACTCGGAATGATACCAAATTTTGTAAGCAAGTCATAAATGACATAACAAAACTATTCCCGATCTCGGAATTCCGTTCAGACCTCGATAACACAAAAACATGTTCCAAACCTCAATTCTTAAACTTAAGGAATCATATTTCACTATTTAGCGCCCAAACACTCCCGGGTCATCCAAAACCCGTTTCGGATGCACGCCCAAGTCCGAAATCATCATACGAAGCTACCGGAACCGTCGAAACTCGATTCCGAGGTCATTTACTCAAAATGTTGACCGAAGTCAAACTTGGCCTTAAAAGCCAACCTTAAGGACCCAAGTGTTCCTATACCATTCTAAACTCTTCCGAATCCCGAACCACCTGTCCCCACAAGTCATAAATCATTAAAAGCAACTACGGGAAGTCTCATTTAGGGGAACGGGGTCCTAAAATGCAAAACGACCGATCGGGTCGTCATATTCTCCACCTCTTAAACAAACGTTCGTCCTCGAACGGGTCTAGAATCATACCTGGAGTGCTGAATAAGTGTGGATATCTGCTCTGCATGTCCTCCTCGGACTCCCAAGTCGCCTCCTCGACTGGTTGGCCCCTCCACTAGACCTTTACGGCAAAAACTCTCTTGGATCTCAACTGGCGATCTTTCCTGTCAATAATAGCAACTGGCTCCTTTTCGTAGCCCAACCTCTCATCCAACTGAATGGTGCTGAAATCAACCACGTGAGAGAAGTCAGCGTGGTTCCTCCGGAGCATGGATACATGAAAGACCGGATGAACTCCTGATAAACTGGGAGGTAAAGCAAGCTCATAAGCAACCTCTCTGATCTGCCTCAATACCTCAAAAGGACCTATAAACCTTGGGCTCAGCTTGCCTTTCTTCCCGAATCTCATAATACGCTTCATCGGCGAGACTTTCAACAAGACCTATCTCCCTCCATATGTAATACATCACGCGCCTTCTGATCCGCGTAACTCTTCTGTCTGGACTGTGCTGTGCGGAGCCTCTCCTGAATCAACTTCACCTTCTCCAAAGCATCCTTCACCAGGTCGGTGCCATATAACTTAGCCTCTCCAGGATCAAACCACCCGATAGGAGAACGACATCGCCGACCATACAAAGCCTCAAATGGAGCCATCCTGATGTTGGACTGATAACTGTTGTTGTAAGCAAACTCGGCCAAAGGCAAGAACTGGTCCCAATGACCTCCGAAGTCAATCATACATGCCCCGAGCATGTCCTCCAATATCTGAACTATACGCTCCGACTGACCAGCAGTCTGAGGTTGATGCTATGCTGAGATCTATTTGGGTACCCATCTCACTATGCAATGCTCTCCAGAAGTGCGAGGTGAACTGAGGACCTCGATCTGATATAATGGACACCGGCACACCGTGCAACCGGACTATCTCCTGAATGTAGATCTCGTCTAACCTCTCAGAAGTATAAGTAGTAGCCACTGGAATGAAATGCGCCGATTTGGTCAACCTATCCATAATGACCCAAACCGCGTCAACCTTCCGCAAAGTCCGAGGTAACCCAACCACGAAGTCTATAGTGATGTGCTCCCACTTCCATTCAGGAATGGGCATCTGCCGAAGTAGGCCTCCTGGACTCTGGTGCTCATACTTGACCTGCTGGCAATAAAGACATCTAGCCACATACTCCACTATGTTCTTCTTCATCCGCCTCCGCCAGTAATGCTGCTTCAAATCACGATACATCTTCGTAGCACCAGGATGAACAGAATACCGTGAACTGTGTGCCTTTTCTAGAATCCTCTCCCTCAGGCCACTAACATTAGGAACACATAAATGGCCCTGAAGTCTCAGAACGCCATCCTCACCAATAGTAACCTCCTTGGCACCACCCTGAACCACTGTCTCCCGGAGCTCTGCCAAGCACGGATCATCAAATTGCCGAGCCTTAATCTCTCCCAATAACGAAGACTGGGAAACCGCATGTGCTAGAACTCGGCGAGGCTCTGAAAGTTCTAACCTCACCAGGCGATTAGCCAAGGACTGAATGTCCAAGGCTAGAGGTCTCTCCTCTGCTGCAATATAAGCCAAACTACCCATACTCTCCGCCTTCCTGCTCAAAGCATCTACTACCACATTTGCCTTGCCCGGATGATAAAGAATGGTGATGTCATAATCCTTCATCAACTCAAGCCACTTGCGTTGCCTCAAATTAAGATCCCTATGCTTGAACAAGTGTTGTAAGTTGCGGTGATCTGTATAAACCTCATAGGACACACCATACAAGTAATGCCTCCAAATCTTAAGGGCATGAACAATCGCCGCCAACTCCAAATCGTGCACAAGGTAATTCTTCTCATGGACCTTCAGCTGGCGCGAAGCATAAGCAATAACTCTCCCGTCCTGCATCAACACACACCCCAAGCCAACGTGTGAAGCGTCGCAATATGTTGTATACATCCTAGAACCGGAAGGTAATACTAGAACTGGTGCTGAAGTCAATGTTGTCTTGAGCTTCTGAAAGCTCGCCTCACACTCGTCGGACCATCGGAACGGGGCATTCTTCTAAGTCAATCTAGTCAATGGGGTTGCAATGGAAGAAAAGCCCTCCACAAATCGACGATAATAACCTGCTAGGCCCAAAAAGCTCATGATCTTTGTAGTTGAAGTAGGACGCGGCCAACTCTGAACTGCCTCGATCTTCTTATGATCAACCTTGATACCCTCTCCAGATACCACATGTCCCAAGAATGCCACGGAATCCAACCAGAACTCACACTTGGAGAACTTAGCAATAACTTCTGTTCTCGCAAAGTCTGGAGCACAACTCTCAAATGCTGCTCGTGCTCTCCCAGGCTACGTGAGTAAATCAGAATGTCATCAATGAAGAAAATGACAAAAGAATCAATATACGGCCTGAACACCTTGTTCATCAAGTCCATAAATGTTGTTGGGGCATTAGTCAAGCCAAAGGACATCACGAGGAGCTCATAATGGCCATATCTCATACAAAAAGCAGTTTTCGGAACATCCGAGTTCCGAATCTTCAGCTGGTGATACCCCGATCTCAAATCAATCTTAGAAAACACCCGAGCACCCTGCAACTTGTCAAATAAATCATCGATACGCGGCAATGGATACTTGTTCTTGATGGTGACCTTGTTCGACTGGCGGTAGTCAATACACATCCGCATAGACCCATCCTTCTTCTTCACAAATAGAACTGGAGCACCCCACGGCGATACACTCGGTCTAATAAACCCCTTAGACAACAACTCCTCAAGTTTCTCCTTCAATTCCTTTCGGAGCCATATGGTACGGGGGAATAGATATAGGCTGAGTGCCGGGAGCTACATCAATACAGAATTCAATATCACAATCCGGAGGCATGCCCGGAAGGTCTGAAGGAAATACATCAGCAAACTCTCGAACCACTAGCACTGAATCAATCGTCGGAGAATCGACGGTGGTGTCCCACACATAAGCAAGATACGCCAGACAACCCTTATCGACCATATGTCGAGCCTTCAGGAAGGAAATAACCCGACTGGCTGCAGTAACTGATGAACCTCTCCACTCCAGCCTAGGCAACTCAGGCATGGCTAAAGTAACTGTCTTGGCATGGAAATCTAGCACGGCATGATATGGAGATAGCCAATACATGCCTAGAATAACCTCGAAGTCAACCATGTCAAGCAACAGTAGGTCCGCCCTGGTCTCGAACCCCCAGAAGGTAACCGCACAAGACAGATAAATCTGGTCTACCACTACAGAATCGCCCACATGAGTGGACACATAAATAGGAGAACCCAAGGACTCGCGAGAAACATCCAGAAAATGAGCAAATAAGGTTGACACATATGAATAGGTGGATCCTAGATCAAATAACATCGATGCCTCTCTACCACATACTTAAATAATACTTGTAATCACGGCATCTGAGGCCACTGCATCTGATCTGGACGGAATAGCATAGAATCTAGCTGGAGCACCGTTAGCATGCGCTTAGTCGCATTTATGTTGGCAATGTCATTACTCATTATCAGCATATCATCCACATATAAGCAAACAATGACTATGTGATTTGGAACATTTTTAATGTACACACATTTATCACATTCATTTATTTTAAAACCATTTGACAACATTGTTTGGTCAAATTTCGCATGCCATTGTTTGGGTGCTTGTTTTAGTCCGTAAAGGGACTTATCAAGTCTACACACCTTCTTTTCTTTACCTGGAACCACAAACCCTTCAGGTTGTTCCATGTAGATTTCTTCCTCCAACTCTCCATTTAAGAAGGCCGTCTCAACATCCATTTGATGAATTTCAAGACCATAAATAGCAACTAATGCTACCAACGTTCTTATGGACGTAATTCTTGTAACTGGAGAGTATGTATTAAAATAGTCAAGACCTTCTCATTGTCTATACCCTTTGACCACAAGTCTTGTCACGATCCAAATCCTGATTCAGGTCGTGGTGGCGCCCAACACTGGGGTCAGGAAAGCCTATTTGAATTACCAATAAATTTCCCTTATTGTATAAAAACATTCCACACATACCAACTTTTTAAGTTTAGAACATAAAGTGGAACCGGATAATTAACCAACTTAAATAAATGTTACTACAAAGGATCATGAACCAAAATATGCAATCCCAAAATATAATGTCTACTAAGTGTGTGCCAGGAACTAATGTCACAAGTCTACGGGCATACTAGTAGAATATAAAAAAGGTGAAATAAAATTGTCCCACTGTCTGAAAATAATAGACGGGAATAAGCAAAAGAAGACTCCATAGTGCTGTTGAGAATCGCCAGGGGAAGAATCTCACCGTGAAGTCAAGTCCATATATACTCAGGATCGAGCTCCGGCCTGATAACTAGATGCACCCGCCTCAGAAGCTGTACAATTAAGTACAGAAGCGTAGCATGAGTACATAATTAAATGTGTACCCAGTGAGTATCCAGTCTAATCTCAAAGAAGTAGTGACGAAAGGTCGACTTGACACTCACTAGGGTCCAACAATATAATTAAGCAGGATATGATAAAGGTAACAACTATACGAGGATAATAAAGCTGTAAATGTCACAGGTAGCCGCAAGTCATATTAATAATGAAGACAAATAAACTATTACTAAACTCTTTTCCCCCCAGATATCTATCAACTCAATATTCATGAAAACATCAACAATTTAGCATACGCATAACGGAATAAGGACAATCGGCCTGAGCCATCAAAATAACAATATATGTGTTGTGTGCACTGCCGAAGGGTCGAACGGCACGAACCGTAGATACATCTATCAACCTGTCGTGGCGTACGGCCCGCTCCCATGAGAGTGGGGGGAAATAACACTCCGCTCGCGGAATATAAATTGTGAGGCGGTCACATGTACACACAACATTTTTCCTTAATTTATTTCTCAATGAACAATTCCTTTAAATTACCAATTTTCATGATTTTCTGGAAAACAAGGCTGCATATAATATGAATTCATAAGGCATATAATTCAATTTGAGGAAAATCACAAGGCAATGTGTGAGCCTAACTACCCGAACATAACAATAATAGTCACTACGTACGGACTCTCGTCACTTCGTACATATGTAGTCCCCACAAATATTAGCACATAGTTATTTAATTCACCTATGGGGACAATTCCCTCTTACAAGGTTAGAAAGGAGACTCACCTCGTGCCGAGCCTACTTTCCGGGTCAAGAATGCGCCCGAAACTTCAAACTTGTCTCCCAAGGACTCGAAACTAGTCAAATGATGTATAAATACATTAATTTATACGCAAAGACATGAAATTCCCCTATGTACTTAGTTATTTCAACTTACTTTGAAGAATCCCAAATTACACCCCCAGGCCCACATGCTCGGATTCCGGAAATTTTCGAAGGAAACACTCACCCATAGACTAAGGATCAATAATATATAGTTTTTGTATGATTTCATGGAAAATTCCTTGGTAATTCTTCAATTTTTCATAAAACCTAGGTTTTCACTCTAACTCATGATTTCCCACTAATTAGTGTGTTAATATACCTAAGAATTCAAGTATTCAACTTAATTTATAGTAGGAATTACTTACCTCACAGTTTCTAGGTGAAATTTCCTCTTAAAAAGCTCCCAAAATCGCCCTAAGTGAAGAAAAAATGACTCAAAAGAGACTAAGTCCCGTTTTAATCTAACATTTCCCAACTGCCCCTTGTATGCGATCGCAGCAGGGGCAGTGTGATCACGATGGTCAACTGTCCAGGGCCCCTGAAGGCCTACAGTGTGATCGCGGAAGGGGTCATGCGATCGCGGAGGCTAGCTGGGCTAGTACTATGCGATCGCGGGGGAGGAGGATGCAAACGCGGAGAACAAAAGCTGGGCCAGGCCACAGCCTTACCCTGTGCGAACGCGTAAAGCCCTTTGCGATCGCATAGGGAATTTCCCCACCCCTGCCAACTCCTTCTATGCGAACGCGTGAGTGCACCCACGATCGCATAGTAGGAAACAAGACTGTAAAAATCTGGTGTTTTGCATTTAGCTCCGAGGGGTCCGAAACTCACCCGAGCCCCTCAGGACCCCGTCCAAAGGCACTAGCAAGTCTGTATTCATGATACAGACTCGCTCGAATTTTTGGAACATGAAAAACAACAACGAAACTAAGAATCCTACCCCAAAACCAAATTGAATCAAACTTTGAACTTCAAGTTCTAGAATTCACTTTCAATGCGTCGAACCTACCTATACTACTCGGAATGACACCAAATTTTGCAAGCAAGTCATAAATGACATAACGGAACTATTCTCGGTCTCGAAATTCTGTTCGAACCTTGATAACACAAAAACACGTTCCAAACCTCAATTCTTAAACTTAAGGAATCATATTTCACTATTTGGCGCTGAAACGCTCTCGGGTCATCCAAAACCCGTTCCGTACGCACGCCCAAGTCCGAAATCATCATATGAAGCTACCGGAACCATCGAAACTCGATTCCGAGATCGTTTACTCAAAATGTTGACCGAAGTCAAACTTGGCCTTAAAATCCAACCTTAAGGAACCAAGTGTTCCTATACCATTCTAAACTCTTCGAATCCCGAACCACCCATCCCCACAAGTCATGAATCATTAAAAGCAACTACGGGAAGTCTCATTTAGGTGAACGGGGTCCTAAACTCAAAAAGACCGGTCAGTTGGTTACAGTCTTGCCTTAAATTTGTCAATAGTGCCATCATCTTTCATTTTCCTTAAAAGATCCATTTAGAAACCAACGGTTTATTTTCAGGAGGAAGGTCAACCAATTCCCATGTATGGTTGTTCAATATAGATTCTATTTCACTATTGACTACCTCTTTACAAAACAATGATTTCGAAGAAAACATAGCTTCTTTAAATGTTTGAGGCTCATCTTCCAATTAGAAAGTCACAAAATCTTGTCCAAATGAAGTAGACGTTCTTTGACATTTACTACGTCTTGGATCCTCCTGATTAAGTGTACTTTCTTTTGTTTCTTCCCGAGGTCGTTTAGATCCTTCACCAATCGACTCACATTCCTTTTTATACGGATATATATTTTCAAAGAACTCAGCATTATCTGATTCTATAACCGTATTATTATGAATGTCGGGATTTTCTGATTTATGTACCAGAAATCGATATGCTTTACTATTAGTCGCATATCCTATGAAAACACAATCAACGGTTTTCGGTCCTATTTTTACCATTTTGAGTTTAGGAACTTGCACTTTTGCCAAACACCCCCACATTTTAAAATAATTCAAGTTGGGATTTCTTCCTTTCCATTTTTCATATGGAACGGATTGTGTTTTGCTAGGGGGAACTCGATTTAATATACGATTAGCCGTAAGAATGGCTTCCCCCACAAGTTCTGTGGCAAACCAAAACTTATGAACATCGCGTTCATCATCTCCTTTAATGTACGATTCTTTCTTTCCGCAATCCCATTGGATTGGGGCGTGTAAGGGGCCGTTGTTTGATGAATAATTCCATATTCTAAACATGTTTCTTCAAAAGGAGATTCATATTCACCACCCCTATCACTTCTTATCTTTTTTATTTTCTTGTTAAGTTGCGTTTCAACTTCACTTTTGTATTGCTTGAATGCGTCTATTGCTTCATCTTTACTATTAAGTAAGTAAATATAGCAATATCGAGTACTATCGTCAATAAAAGTTATGAAATACTTCTTGCCACCGCGAGATGGTATTGACTTCATGTCACAAATATCTGTGTGAATTAAGTCTAAAGGATTTGAATTCCTTTCAACTGACTTATAAGGATGTTTAACATACTTAGATTCCACACATACTTGATATTTTTATTTGTCGCATTCAAATTTAGGCAATACTTCCAAATTAATCATTTTCCGCAAGGTTTTATAATTGACATGACCCAAACGTACATGCCATAATTCATTTGACTCAAGTAAGTAAGACGAAGCTGAGATTTTATTATTGCTTTCAACAACCATTANGATTTTACTTATTACAACCTTATCGGATACAAATACACATTTAAAGTCATTCTAAACAAGAAGTCCAGTAGAGACTAAATTCTTCCTAATCTCGGGAACATGAAGGACGTTGTTCAAAGTCATCACTTTGCCGGAAGTTATTTTGAGAAATATCTTCCCACATCCTTCAATCTTGGCCTTTGAAGCATTTCCCATAGAAATCGTCTCATCGGGTCCAACAGGAGCATAAGTAGCAAAAGCTTCTCTAACAACACAAACATGGCGAGTGGCTCCAGAATCAAACCACCACTCTTTAGGATTGCCCACAAAGTTGCATTCTGAAAGCATGGAACACAAGTCATCAACATCATCATGCTTTTCAACCATATTTTCTTGACCCTTCTTCTTGTCTTTCTTCGGAGCACGACACTCCGTAGATTTGTGTCCGGTTTTCCCACAGTTGTAGCAGTTTCCACTGAACCGCTTCTTGCTTGGGTTGTATTTTGGTCCAGAAGCCTTCTTCCTCTTTTTGTTATCTTCAACAATATTTTCTCCCATTATTGTTGAATTTCCACGGCCTCTCCTGTCAGCAGCTTTATTGTCCTCTTCGATTCTCAATCGAACAATGAGATATTCAAGGGACATCTCCTTGTGTTTGTGTTTCAAATAATTTTTGAAATCCTTCCACTACGGAGGAAACTTCTCAATCATTGTTGCTACTTGGAATGCTTCATTGATGACCAGACCTTCAATGAAAATTCTATTAGTAAACATAATAAAATTAATACTTCCAATATTAGTATTAATTCTACTTATACCTTCAGCAAGGAGATCGTGAATAATCACTTGCAATTCCTGGACTTGGGTAATAACAGACTTGCTATCTACCATCTTGTAGTCCAAAAACTTTGCAGCAACGAACTTCTTCAACCCGGCATCTTCAGTTTTGTATTTCTTTTCAAGGAGACTCCACAGTTCTTTTGACGTTTCCACGCCACTATAGACGTTATACAAAGCATCCTCCAGCCCGCTTAGAATATAATTGACAGTTCTTAAGAGTCTACCAAACAGTAGAGGTACCAGGTCCTCTACTGGTTACCAAAGAGTTAAGAGTTAGAAAGACAAGTAAAGAGGCCCACTCAAGGAGACAAAAACCACGACCTACACTTGTAGGATTTCAACTTCACTAACTTGTAATCTAAGCTATTACAAGCCACTTTGAAACTATCTAGTTACAAAGACTTTGACACATGACTAACCTTAGCCACACAACAGTTTATAGAATGAGAGATTAAAGGTGCCTAACTAGTTGCTTCTACAAAAGCTAGTAGGATACAATGAAAACAAAATACAAGATTACAACTCAACTAAGGACAATATCAATACTTGATGAACACATTGTGTAGGCCTTAGTGTAGTTGTCTTATTGCTCTTGAAGCTCTTGAGTCTTTAATGCTTGAGAGCACTTAATGCTTGAATGTTCTTTTTGTAAAAAATGCTCAAGTTAGTAAGTATTGTTCTTTTTGCTTCAAGATTTTCTCATACATTGCACATCCCAAGAAGGATGCCCAATGTCTTAAAGGTACAAGGCTCAACCACAAGGAAGTGACTACTGCACTATTGCTACACTGTAGCGTGAGCAGTGACAACCAGTCACTTTTCTGTCACAGCTTTTTACAGCTGTCAAGTTGAATTGTTCTTGAATCTGTGAGTCCGATGAGGGAGCAGGTCCCTCAGCTGGTCCGTCCTTATTCAGCAATGTATGGTCCGGAATTCCTGGAGACATAGATGACTTGTGATGTTGTATGTGCATTAGGTCCTCGACCTGGTTCTTCACATAAAAGTTTGTTAGGTCATCAAAACAAAACACAACTCATCAATTTCCCCCTTTTTGATGATGACAAACTTTTATAATTGGGAAGTGAACTAGTAGTGCAACACATCACCAACCAGGTTCTTAACGAGTTCCCCCTGTCGATTTGCTTCCCCCTTAAACTGTGCATTTCCCTTTAAACTGGCAAAATTCCCAATTACCCCCAATTACTTCCCCCTTTTGACATCACAAAAAGCCAGACGCAGGTAAAAAGAATACGCAGGAAGTCCACAAAAGTTAACTCATGACCCTTGTGTGCACACATGCATGGCAGAAGACAGAATAAAATTCAAAAAAAGCATCAATTAGAACACAAAAGGACTGATTTCATTTAATAGCAAAAATAATTAAAACAGTGTAGAAGTCTTTGCCCAAGGGCAGAAGACTTTACTTTGGATGGTTAAGACGGGAGCAGCCACATGGTTTCCAATCCAACAAAAACAAAAGGAGATAACATTAAGAACAACCAGCCACATCATAAGGAGAACGGATGAGAGAGGAATCCTAGGAGGCACTAGAGGAGGAGGGCTTAGAGGTAGAGGCAGTGAGAGAGCGAAGGACCAGGTCCATGCGAGCATTCGCAGAGGACTGTTCCTGAAGAAGCCTTTCCTTCAGATTTTCGACTTGAAGTTTCAATTATGCATTCTCCTTTGTCAGGCGGGACACTTCTTCATCAGTGGAAGTTGAAGAACCAGGTCCCTTATCAGACAGGCCTGACGCCTCCATAAGAGCTATTTGAGCTTTCAGCCTCTTGATGGTGTCCTGGGCAGCATTCAGAGCATTTATCAATTGAGCAATTATGGAATTGCTGCCCCCAGCTTTCTCTATGCATTCACATTCTTCCAGAGTAAGCTTGGTGAAGCTCTGCTTGCGAGTTCCAACACGGGGATTGCTGAGAGGAACCTTGAAGTACTTGAAGACCCTGGTCAGTAGGAAGCCATAAGGGAGACTGTGATTTCCATCCTTGAGAGACACAACCTTGTTCATATGATTGATCATGAGAGCAGGCAGGTTGATTGGAGTGTAGTTGTCAAGAGCCTCCATAAGGATCAGGTCAGACAGGGATGCCACAGATCGTCGTTCAACCCTAGGGAGGAGAACTTTGTTGACCAATTCAAACAGCAGCTGGTATACTGGCAGCATAGACTTCTTATGAACCCGGTCCCCCTGTTGAACAGAACCAGGCTTCATAATGGCTTTCCGAAAACTGTGACTGCAGGCATCCTGAGTTGGAACTATAGAAGATATTCCTTCTGACGGGATATCAAGTATCTCTCCCAAGAGAGCATCATCGAAAAATATTTCCACATTCCCTACTACCACACAATCATGGCGATCAACCGGCAGGAGAAATGTAGTGTAAACTCTCGAACAGCTTCCTCATATTCTTTCGGCGCACTCACACTTAGAAGACCCTCCCAATTTTGGAATTCAATAATAGCCATGAGTTGGCTCATTCTAAGCATTTCCAAAGTCTCAGGGTCGATTGTACGCCCTAGCAGTACCTTTTGCCGCTGAACATTCTCCTTCCATATGGCAGCTTGAACAGAACCAGGTTCCCTTTCTGGTTCTTCAGCCTTTTCTCTCTCTTTCGCTTTCTAGACACTTTAACTGATGGTCCCTTAGAACTGACAGACTTCTGCTCACTAGCTGCTCCAACATTGGCCTTCTTCGGCACTTCCTCATTCAACTTTAAGACTGTGGGTTTCACACTCTTCCTCGACACTGCTTTCTTTCTTGTTACTAAGGAACTAGGTTCCTCAGTGGTTTCCTCTTCAACCTCAACAACTGGAATGTTTTTGTCCACTGCAATTTGACCTTCCTGCACCAGACGCCGCCCCTTAGGCTTGTTACATTTCTTGCTTTTCTCCAGAGCCTGATCCACAGCCTCCTTCTTTTGGAGTCTAGTCGAGGGACGCTTCACAGAGGGAGTGGGAAGACTGACTCCATGACGAACCTTGAAACGTGCACTGAGCACCATATCATCGTCATCCTCGATACTCACAGGAGGATGGAGGGGAGGAATAGATTCGAGAGGAGGAGTGTAGAAGATTGGCTCACTTG
The DNA here is from genome assembly GCA_005239495.1 of Nicotiana undulata. Taxonomy (NCBI): domain Eukaryota; kingdom Viridiplantae; phylum Streptophyta; class Magnoliopsida; order Solanales; family Solanaceae; genus Nicotiana; species Nicotiana undulata. The sequence continues at coordinate 70,882 of ML300504.1, forward strand.
TCGATGGTGGTGTACCAGGTCCCTTACCAGATTTTGGAGTCTCATGCTGAGTAGACTCAAAAGGAACCATGGTGCCAACATCTTTAAGAGCAGATGATAAGGCTCCATAGTCTCAGGAAGAGGACAAGATCCTTCAGAGGGTTTTTCTGAAGAAATGGCAATGATATTTTCGGCGGCTTCTTTGTCCGGGGACTCCATGGGGGTTTGAGCAGTGGGAAAGCAGAGTTAATGTACTGGTTTGGATCTCCCTCTGAGGAGTCAGAAGTGGGATATGTGCCAGGAATAGGTGGCGTAGATAGAGGTACAAAGGGAGATGGAGGTGAAGCAGTGACTGAAGGGGTTAGGGTTTCCGAGTCGAGGTGAGAAGCTTCAGGGACTGAGGCTCCCTGAGATGATTCTGGTACTGGGGGAGGTGAAGATGGCTTGGAAGCATATAGGGTTTCCTTGGATGGTGAGGAAACTTGTCCCTCACCAGGGGTGATATTAAGGTCGGTAGCCATGGAGGAGGAAACGATTTCGTCTTGAGATGCCATTTTTTATCACAGTGAGTAAGAGAGAGAGGAGGAGTAGAGGAGAAGGAAGATTTTTGGGTTCAGAGAAGTGAGAGTTATGGGAGTGGTGAGAGAAGAGGAGTTATGTAGAGAGGAGGAGTAAGGGAAACATGTCCAAGTGACGGTTTTTTGAAAAGTGGGAGAACGTGTAGGGGAGTTGAAAGGTGTAAGGTAGGACTTGATTGATGTGTTTTCTGAACATGCAGAGAGAGAGAACAAGAGAATAGTGGCAGCAGTAATTAATGCAGTTACCGTTTTGAGAAAGAGGAAGAGAAACGCATGTAACTACTAACCTGGTGTACAGGAACCGGGTCCCATACTGGTTTTATTTTGAGAAAAGAGAGTACAGTCCTTTCATGGTCTACAGTGCCACTTCATTAAATTCTGTAATCACCATGCGTGTCTACCTACAACGGTATAGAAGTGAGTTAGACTTTATTAGGAAAACACCTTAGCATCTTATCCTGAGTAAGACATGTAAGCCATAGGAGAACCAGGTTCCTAATTGGGTCTCAGCATGCCCAGAGCCAGTCTGTTCTTCTCAAAGTGTTCTCTTCCAAGAGCTTTAGTGAAAATGTCTGCAATTTGATCTTCAGTGCAAAAGAATCTCATGCAGATATGTCCCTTTTCAACATTGTCTCTGAGGAAGTGATGTCCCACATCAATGTGCTTGGTTCTTTTGTGTTGAACAGGGTTTCTTGCCATATTGAGTGCACTTGTGTTGTCACATAGGAGTGGAATGTTGTTGATGAAAACTCCAAAATCCTCCAATTGTTATTTGATCCACAACAGTTGAGCACAGCAAGAGGCAGCTGCAACATTTTCAGTTTCAGCTGTGGATAGTGCTACTGAGTTCTGCTTTCTTGTGCCCCATGAGATTAGGCAAGATCC